>JALLPH010000964.1:0-18656 GCA_036939855.1 Cyclotella choctawhatcheeana
CTGATTTTCGTTTTGCGTTATCCCGCTTTGAAAATGGTATCCAATTTCTTCGTGATGGACATTGGCAAGATCATTACGCTTTCAGCCTCGAGATCTATGAATTGGCATGCAAGTCAGGTATACCGTCTGGAATGGATCTTCGACAGCTGAACACTCTGTCAAAGCAAGTACTGAAGAACGCCCGTTCATTTGAGGATACCCTTGAGATTCAACTCGTCAACATCGAGGTGCTTAAGAGTACAAGTCCATCAGAAGCGCTAGAGCTGGGTCTTTCTATTATATCACAGCTGGGAGAAGAAATTCCAAATCCATCTGAAGGAGGAATAGACCCCCGAAACATACAAGCCGTATTTGAGAATCAAGGTGTTCCAGAGGAATACTTTTTAGATTACAAAATTATGACCGACTCTAAGATGCTGATGGTGATGAGATTTCTCTCTCGTGTTGAAGCCATTGCATTTTATACCAAGCCAATCATAAATCCATTGGTTATTCTGAAGATGCTTCAGATCACGTTAACACACGGTGAGTTGATTGGTCTATTGATTGATTTCCCTGGTAAGTGTAATATCAAACAAATCAATAATTGTGTTCTGTCAACAGGTCTATCTCCCGCTGCCCCGCCGGCCTTTGCAAACCTAGGAAGCTATTTGGCAAAACTTGGCGACATCTCAGCAGGCTACAGATACGCGTTATTAGGGAAGGCTCTTCTCGATAAACTTGGGGCACATGAGTGTAGAGGACAAGTCTGTTTTATGGTCAGTGAAATAATGTTCAATGATGAAATTCATAATTATATAGACACTACTAATTTGATTGTTCACATTGCATGGTAATTGCAGTTAAGCGAGATCCAGATGTACTGTCAGCCTGCGCAAGCCTCAAATCAAGAACGTATTCAAATTGAATTATCTGTCCTATCACACGGACATATACATTATGCCTGTTTGATTCGAATGCAATATTGCAACGATGCTGTATGGGTAGGATCTGATCTCGCTCTTGTCAGTGAGGTAATTATCTTAGTATATGTCATCTTTAACTATCACTTCCATGATACTCAACATTATTTGTCTATCAGATGTTTTACAAGGCCAAGTTGTTTTTTCAGCAACAAGATTACAAAATAGGAATGGCTTTCTATCCAATTGTGCATCATGTGGTGCTGACAATTTCAGGGAAAGAAAACGAAGCCATGGCATTGGAGGGCGTGTTAGCGCATATCAGAAATAGTCCGAGTCCCTTTCTGAAGAGATCACTGTGAGTGGCCCAGCCCAGCTGTTTTATACTGAGACGTTTGAAGATTTAACCTCTCAATATCATACTTCACATAATTTCAAAGCTTCTTCCAAAACCTCTACTTGTCTTATTTGATGAATCATGACGATCTGAAAGAATGCTGTGAAGCGTATTTTGCTATAAAAGTTGAGGAATATGTTTTGCTATTTGCGAGTTCTACCAGTGCATTTATTGCCGGCCTTGCAGCATTTAAGATGTACCGAAATACATTGGGTGATTCGTTATGGAAAAGCAGGGGATTAGAGCTTATGAGGGAAATGAAACTCTGGGCGGAGCAAGGCTCATCGTGGAACTTTGAACACAAGCTACAGTTAATGGAAGCAGAGCACTCCTACTGCTGCGGGAACTTAGAGCAAGCAGCAGTATCATACAAAACAGCAATAGCATCTGCGAAAGCACATAAATACATCAATGATGAAGCATTGGCATGCGAACTCGCCGGAAAGTTCTTCTTATATGTGGGCAATAAATCATTATCATTGGACTACTTGAGACTTGCCCACGAGAAGTACTCTGAGTGGAAAGCTGATGGGAAGGCAAATCAGTTGTTTGGTTTCATCAGCACAAATTTCGCTGATCAGTTGAATGCGTAGCCACCTTCTTGCTTATCAAGTACTGGCAAATTAAATGTAATTAAGCTTTTCGTTTAAACGTAACCCACAAAGAATTAGATTCCAACATTATTTTAAACACACCCTACATCTGAACTACATTCAAACCCACACGGTGAATCATCCAAAAGCATTGGTATAATCCAATCTGTATACTTTCCTAAATTGCAATTTCCCATTTTACTATATCTGCAAACCTGCACGTGACATGTTTTTCCGTTGTCATATTCTCTGGAGGCATCTGCGCAACCGACAAACTTCGTAGCTCTCCATAGTACCTGCGTCAAGTGTAAATTGTCTGGTGGGCTTAGATCAATTTCTTCTTCAACCCACCGCGTTAGTATATTTTCAGGAGGATACATCTTGCTCCATGATCCAGTACCACAATTCATGGCCAAGTTTTCTCCATCCTCAGCCGTATCATCATGATAAAGTTGAAATGATTCAGATGATTCCTGGTCAATGAGGACTTGCGCCCAGACAAGAGCATTAGATGTCAAACCGGTGGACCATCGCAGCGGGATGTAAGTTACATTGTTTTCAGTGTGCCATTGTTTCCTACGAATATTATGAGCCTTTAGCCACTGTGATTCACGGTCGGTTTGCTCGTTCGGGGACATAAATGGCGAGATTAAGCCATCCAACGAATGGTTTTCAACAACATTCACCATTTCCATTGATGATACAATTGTAGATGTAGCTGACAACGAAACATCGTTTGATGCATCTCCCTCCATATCAACATCAGCATCATCGTTCATAATGTTAACTACCGTGGAACCAAGGTCGATCGGTTCTTTAAAATCCTGTAATGGAATCATTGTTGATTTAGTTGCCACTGTAAAAGAAGTTGCGTCCATTAATCCATCATCAATAGATGATTCATCATCCTGATCGGATCCAACGATCATTGACTGCGTTGCACTTGTAGAACTGACCACCGAATCCTCGACAATAATGGTTTCCTCACCGGTATTTTGATCAATAATTGGATTATTATTATTCGTGATGGAGCTGGATGTTGACGTCATAGTCTCGACATTGTACATAATTTGAGGCATCGACGTCGAAGAACCGACAAAAATTTCGTCGATGGTTTCATGTTTTTCATTCTTCTCATCATTGTCGTTAGAGTTTGATTGTAACAACCCCGTACCATCTGTAGTGGCACCGTTTGATGAATCACTTTCATAGTCAATATTGTGTTTCGAGAGAGTTTCAGTTGTATCCTCGTTTTCTTTAGAGTTTGAATATAGAGTGGCAGCCGTGAACATCATTTCATTGATTGCAGTGTCACTTTCATTGTCGTCGTTCTCTATGTCATCACTGCCATCAACATGATTATCATAAGTCGTCCCGATATCAGCTTCATTCTTTTGTATTTTGTTAGCTACCGGCACAGCAATTAGCGTAGCCAGCAGCAACAAAGCTACGAACAAAAGGGATGCAATAATAAAACAGCGATGTCGTCGTCGAAGCCTTGTATGCTTGACATTGGTCCACAACATCGTGCCATTGAAAATATCATTTCGTTCCAGGGAGTCAGACGACACTACTCGAGACGAATCTTCATCGACAATCACTTCGCAGCCGCCGGGATATTTGTCGTCACCCGAGGGAATCGCAAGGGGCTTTTTCGACGACGATGATGCTTTTGTATCATTTGCGTCGTCGCCGATCCATCCTCGATTCAAGTCTTGATCCTCCGATGAATCATCATCATTCATGGGTTGATACTGTCGTTTTCTCCCGGTAAAGAACGTCATGGTACGATATATAACAAATGAAAACGACGGTCTAATTCTTTTTCGCGGTTTGATCGCTATAATATCATGGATGGCATTGCGTAATAGTGTGTATTGACAGGGACACGCGTATTATTTCATGACAGGCCATATCATTGGCATATTTAAGTTTATTGGAGGGGGGGGCGAATAGTACATCAAAGCCGCTTTGCAAATCCCCAACTCCTGTAAACTTCTTGTGCGCAACTCCGTTGCATTTGTCTACTGTAAATGATTGGCTTGAGGTCGGAATGACTGAAGAAGGAACATGCACATGACAGGCAGGGGTGCTTGTAAGTCTGGCGCCGGCGCCAGAGAGCCAATGACCAATCATATGGTACATTATGTAGATGGTAATTAGAGGTAATTAGTTTAAAAATCAATAATCATTACCTTTCTTGAGAGCCACTGACATCTTACATTCACCATATTAGCTACCTAGTGATTTTACCCAACTGATAATAACAGTCATGGGAGTCTCATCAGCCTGTGTGATTTGCGTGGACACATCATGTGAAGTCATTATTGTGAACTTCAACGTGGATGTTAATGTTACAATCAAATGTGTTTTTGAAACCGTGTCCTCGGAATAGACGCAACAGAGAACGCCATGAATTCTTGACTTTCACGCGTAGAAACACTAAAATGACAGATGCCTCTTTTTTTGCCTATTTGTGAAACATGCTACTCCAGATGTCCAACGCATATTTGGTCTGTTGCGTGCTTGCTGGACCACTGAAAAACGCTAGTGATTGTAAAATTAACGCTGTGCTTCACTGCAGAACTAAACCCATAGTATATCTGATGTTCAATCCCACAGCTTTGATCGACAGTTCTTTGGCTAACAGAAGAACTTGGCTTTTGAGTGTAGCAATAGCCAACAGAGGGGAAGCGCTCAATCTCAATGTGCTCTCTGCGAATAGGCTGATTATGTGAAGTAAGGTTGAAAGACATATTCGATTTTGTTAGTCAACCCAATTACCTACAATTACCCCTATCATCCAGACCCCAGATTTCTCTACATCTTACAAAAATTAAGACATATTGCAATATTTGAGAGACAGCCGTTGCAACACCACTTTGATAGGAACTATAAAGAAAACACCTTGATTGTATCCTAGTATGCTACGGATCTTCATTATGACATTACTATCGGCCTGTGGATATGTTGATACTGGGGACAGTATTTTGTTTTGTGCAGGACGATATAAGCTGCTCGCAGCTGGCTCTGGCTGAGTGGCTGCTGTATGCATGCTGTGCGGTATCATACCTGGTCCATACCCCTCTAGCCCTTTTGGTATAATTACCTAGATACCCAATTCAGCCAACCTGCCGAACATTTTCCTTCATATGCTCAGCTCCATTTGTTCATCAAAAGAAACATGCCTTACAATCTCATGGCACTTACTCACTTTGACTCATCCAGCACTCTTGATAGCAGAAAAAGCGTAGATAATAGATGTTGTTATAAATTGAGGTAGAATGATCAGCACCGTCATTGTCATTTCTATCCAATGCGTTAAAAATAGCAGAATCAGGCTGTGCTTATGTTGGTTCGAAGTCTGAAGTCTGAATTTTCTGCAGTCCCGCCTAGCACCAACTTGAACTTCAGCCGCCTAATTTGGCCCTTATGATCCGTTGAACTCCCAAAAAATGGGTTATGAGTACAAAATATTTTCAGCTCGCAAGTTCGGCAGTCCCAAGATGGCTGAACTTCCAGGAAAATTCAGCTATTTCTGCATTTTGAGTTCGGCCACTCCAGGCGAGCTGAACTTTTTCACCGCCACTGCCTCCGCACTGTGAACACAATAACACAATCATTTCAATAAAATACAATAATTATTAAGCATTAAACTAATTCTATAATACCATATTACACAAACTAATAATGTTCATCACTATTATAATCATTACTGTGAAATCAAGCAGTTGAATACAGACGTTGTTTATCTGATCTGACTGTGTTATCATGTTGTTATTTAGCGCGGATTTCACCGCCCCGAAGTCGACCCTCTTAAACGGGGCAAAATGAGAAAATTTGAACTTGAAAATTGGTGCGAAGGGCGACGACGGGAACATACGTGAAAGTGCACGTCCCAAGTTGAACTTTACTGAGTCTTACATGGTCAGTCACGCACAAATTTGAGAATTCAACTTCGGACCAACATAAGCACAGCCTCATCAAGAGCAGGTGAAGGATGAGAATCAATATACTCTCTGTTGACCTGTAGTCTTTATAGTCAATCTATCACTGGACCCAACTTCTAGTGGCATTGGTGCTCAGTGTTCTATTAACAAATTTGTTAACTCAATACAAAGCTGATGTACCTTTATCACAGATTCTATCTTCTTCTTTCAATCATTCTGCTGAGCTGCACCGAAGATTTTTCTTGATTGGCTGGATGGAGTTTGTACCTTTGATCTTTGATTTAGAACACAGCCAGCTGAATGATGCTCAGAAATCAATACACCAAATTTACAATTCACAGCTAGCCAACAGCCAACTTGGACTTGGACTTGGATCTATAATTGCAGAGAAGACAACTACTGTAGCCATGAGATGACCTTGAGTTGCAAGGGGTCCGTGGACCAGGAGCTTCTGTGGTGTTGTCCTTGAGGGATCACCATGAACATAGCTTGTTGGATTTGAGAGAGGGCAGCATTTTTGGGGGGTGATGCGTATGGGTGAAATGATGTGACCATCGTCTCTTTATTGGTTAAGAGAGTGCAATTTATTATATTTCGTTTGAAAAAAAATCAAATTTGAGCCATTGTGAACTTTGTGCAATAAAGTTTAAAACTGAAGATTTGGGGAATGGATCAATAGGTTTTTGAAAACTTGATGACTGCTGAATGGCAATAGTGCTTGTTGTAGCGAAACCATGCCATCACTGGTATGATAAAGAGGTGCCTCAGGATTGCTGAGACCTTGCCTCGGAAGCTCATTAAATTCTAATTCATCATTTTGTCATCACTAATCAACACGTATTTCATGCAATTGTGGAGCCATTTAACAAGTTGAGGCAGTTTTCGAAAACTTATTGAGCAATTTGCAAAATAATGGCTCAAGGTGGACAAAAGAACTGTGTTCCGATCAGGCACCTCAGACTCAGACCTCAAACCACAAAGACCTTACTTTGGAGGCTATATATGCAATCATTATTTGGTCACTGACCAATGATCAGTTAATGTCCACCCTGATTATCAAAAATAAAACTATTTGAGTCGATTTGGCTCTGCACAATAATCCATCGTTGTTCCATTGTTTATAATTAGGAAGAACAACTATCACACCAAGCCGGGGGCAAATAAAGTACACCAATATGATTATGAAAAGGTAATACATCTAATACTAACAAATTCATATCAAGTTTAATGTTGGTGTTTGTCTAAGATTGCATTCAATAATTTGTGATTCATTCTAACTTTTGCATTTTACATATTATTTGCGGGTATGCATCTAAAAAGAAGAAGAAGAAGAAGAAGAAGAAGAAGAAGAAGAAGTGCCATTTTTGAATTGATTAAATGCCACATTGTGTCTTTGAGTCTTCAATAGAGCAAAAATATAAAGTAAATATCTGATCAGCTTATGGTGACTATACACCTTAAATCATGCCACCAGGTTGCCTGCCTCCCACCTCCCATTCGGATCCTCATTCCAAGATTCATACAGCTTGTCCTCCAAGATTAATAAGGCTTAACCATCAAATCATCATAGATCTCTACCTGACTATTCAGTGAGTAGTCGGGGAAGGTATTGTATTGTATTGTCTTTTTCCAAAGAGGTTGGGTAGGTAGTCAGGTATACCCAATCACTCAAATATCAAAGCGGGTAGGCTAGGGTAGGTAGCCCACTACCATACCTAAAATACTGTACCCAACAGCATCTTACCTGATTATCCGGTGTCGAGTAAAACACGGGTAGCCTACCCTATCTTGGAGGGTCCTTAACTTTCAGTGAGCGGCAAGCAGCAAGCGTACCAAAGGTAAGCAAATCTCTGTGCAGCTGGCCTGTGCACTAGGAGTCTGTGCAGTGTAAAGGGGTGAGGGGTGATTCCGTGTGTTGCTGCAAGTGGCACTACGGACAACTGTAATTAGGGTTCTTATTGCTCTTTTGCCAGAGAGTTAGGCCTCTCATTGTTTCTCATTCTGTCCATACAAAATAAGGGACAAAAAGGAACCATTAAGTACTGTTTTTAGGGGGGATATCTGATATCTGTTGACAACGATTAACAACCTTGTAAATAGACACTGCCTAGTGGTGTGTTGGACGAAGAATTGCAGATTGATGTTCAACCCACATGAAGCAGACTATTCCTCAATTGATATGGCCTCGAGCTATTAACTGATATATTTTTTAACACAGTTCTGGAACTGCCATGCTGCATTAACCAAAACTGGACAGATTGGAAAAGGTGTTATTATTGAAACATTCACAGGCAGGAAACAGCAAAATTATAATTCTGTGAAACTGTAATGTGGTATTACTTCTTTATGATGGTAATTACAGTCATATTCAATGTCAATTTTACAACAAATCAGTCATCTCGTAAACATGTAACCTAGAATGCATTCTTAAGGCTGGCATTTGGCCTTAAAAATCCTCACATGGGCTTTCAGTTGAATTCAAATCAATAAGATCAAAATCGTGGAGAATATAATTGGCGGACCTCAAGCCCGAGTAGTAAGCACCTTCGAGAAGTTCCCAATGCTCAAAACAAGATGCAGTGCCACTGAGGTGCAAAACCCATTCATCACCCTGGTATCCATTGGTTGCGTTATACCAGCCATCCGGCACATTATGATAGTAAGATCCCCAACCTCCAAAGAAATTGAAGTAAGACTCGACATTTTCCGTCCAAGTTTTATTGGGCTGAACCTCCCAGTTTGAATATGATCCATGGCCTGAGTATTCATTGTTATTCCATGCAAAGTAGTGCCTATCAATGGGCTCTTCGTAGTTAGTAAAGATCAGTGCTAATGGCTGCAAAAAGGAATCGAGTGTACTTTCCGACAGAGTGCCGTCATCTTCAATGAGATCGAGGTATGACTCGGTAATCAGAGTACAAAATAAAATGTTGGAATCCTCAGTTGTGTATCCAGGAGTAGCCATGTTCTGGAACAAATCACAATGCCCTCTTTTGGAAGGGTCATTCTTGAGAGCAAGAACAAACTCCTCATCTCCCCAAAACTTATTCTGGAACTGGTAGAAGACCTTGATGTACTGCATCATTTTTAGAGACAACAAGTCTGTCTCAATAGCTGGACTGAACAAGGTATCTTTCTTTTCCTCAAGAATACCAACACTGAGCGTGGAAATTACACGTTTGCATAGAATAGGGCCCACTCTGCCAGCCAAGTGAACCTGTGCATTGTAACCAGGGTTTTCTGTAGACACAGATTCACTGTAATCAACGAGCACAACTTCAGTATTCAGGAACACATTGGCTGTATTGACTTGGTCATTCATAAAGCCTTCAAACAAACGCTGCAATCCCCCATCCTGGTCTTGCACAAAGTACTGCGATGGCATCGTTGTTACATTATCACCTATAATGATGAATTTGAAAAATATGAGACCAGGAGTTACAAGGCGGTACATTCACTTGACAGCCTTACTTGTAAATGTGGGAAATGAAGCTAAGCTGGAATTATTTTGAGCATACTCAAAGTCAACTGGGGAGGAACACCAACATAATATGATGAAACATGCAAAATTATATGATGAATCAAGCAGTTAGATACAGTGAACTTACTATAATACCATTGCATGAAGTGTTTGATATTGTCTTGAGGGTCACTTGAGACGTTCCAACCACAAAGGCTCAGCACATCAATCGCACCAATATCTATGTCTTCTCCTCCACTTTCATCTTCATATGGGGCCCAGGTATAATTCTGAAGGCAATCCCACGCATCATAGAATTCATTGTAAGTTGCGTTCATGGTTTCATTTGCAATAGGCACTCCTCCTTGAAAAGCAGCAATATCCCACCAATTTTGAAGAGTCATCTTAATATCATACTTTTGTGCGAGTTCAAGGATGGGATTGTCAGTGAAATTTGTGATCCAATTGGCACCTTCCTCAATGGTGTAGCCCCCTTGAAAATTTCCAAAGTCAAGCACACGCGATTGGGCACGTCCACCGACCCTTCCTTGGGCTTCGAGCACAACGTAAGTTACATTTTCTGCAAACTCCTCGAGGCGGGCTGCCGCAGAAAGGCCTGCACTACCAGCACCAATAATCACTACATCTACTTGATCAGGAATAGGAGAATAAGTGGGAGATGACGTGACAGTGGGTGCAGAGGTAGTGGTTGGAGACGCCGTGGGCGGGCATTCAATCTCAAATTTACGGACGACCCATCCTTTGTTACAAGTGTTACCAACAACCTTGGCCGAAACAGTTTCATCTTGAGCATTTAGAAGTGAAATGGTGGCAAACGAGAGTTTGCAAGAACAGGACGATTCGTCGTCGCCGCTACACTTCGGGTTCACAATGAGGACCTTGTTGATGGGGAGGGACTCTTCCAAGTCAACTTCCCACCAGGTAGAGCAACTGTCACCAGTGCCTGCCATCGTCCTCCACTTTCCATCAACAGCCTTCGAGGCGCCAGATGCGTCGTTCAGGTCGGAGCTTTGAGTTGCAGTCTTGCCGATTGCAACATTGACCTCACCGGAGAAGACACGAACCTCGCGCATCGAAAGAGGCTCTCCAGTGGTTGACTGGATCTTGATTTTCGTCGCCGAGTGAGCACAGGTTGGGTTTTCGCCGCGAGCGAACTGGACAGCAGCAGCAGCAGCAAATGCGATGGCCTTGATAAGCATAGTGTCGATGAGGGAGTTACGTTACAAATGTGTTGGTCAAATAATGAAGATTCAACGATAATATGATCCGAAGATACCATATTGTGAAGTGTAAAAGGTGGGGAGTGTAGCCGAAAACACACTTCACCCATCATACTTCAAGTATCTGCTGCGAAAGTCAAGCGTGGTACGGAAAGGTTGCCCGGCGCCCATCCACCTTTTAGAGTGTGTCATTTTTCTCATTTTAATTCTTGCTTGATCTTGTGAGGGTGAGTTCGTTCCGATCAATTCGATGAGGAGTCTCTTAAGAACCCTCTTCTTTTTTTCGATCTCTCTTTCTTCTAGATACCCTTCGTTTGCTCATTTGCTCACAACAAAATAGAAATAGAAACACAACCCCAAAGATGATGAACCCAATGGAAGAAGACCCTGTCGTTTATGTAGCCGTCCCAATGAAGGACGAAACAGCAGTTCCATCAGCACCAGCTATCTTTGTCCCCTCAACTGCCGTCCGTCGACGACCAAATAATCGTGCCGTCCGCGTATTCTTCAAGGCAGTCGTGCTTCTCTTTGTTGGATTTGTAGTAACTACTCTCTGCTTCATGGTGGCTCCTCCTTTGCGAATGCATCATTCAAAATCATGTTTTGGACTGAGAGGCGCTCATCATCGTTTTCATGGGATGAATCCTCATCACGGTATGGAACAATCTCATCACGACATGCACCATAACCCTGAAGTACATGGGAGACAGGGACATCCAGGTGATCATATTATGATACACGACATGATGCATCATGGGATGAATCAACACAAACATTCTAGTGGTGACGTGAAACGTCATTGGAAGAATTCACACGATAGTAGCTCAAGTCAAGATGGATGGTATGCCGGGAATACATCTCATGATGGATGGCATGTTTCGATGTATGAAGATACCGCTGATGACAGGGTAGACTCTGTGGATGTCCCGGAACAAGACGTGGATCAAAACATGCATCTTGAGGCGGTGGAGCGGGTGGAATTCGTAAAGGAAGATGGGATGGTCCCTGGTCTTCCTTAGCTGTGTAAGAGAGGGTGTTGACAATTAATATACAGATTGACAATGGGGAAGGAAGATATCGTTGATTCACTTCCAAACAAGCTGTATTGTACATGAAATAATTCTGTACTATTGAATTTGTGAACTGTTACTAAGAACTTCTTATCCAAATCTAACAAATATACCCTGGATAGGCTCTCTTCACACTTATCTTGTAATGAACCTCGTCTCTACTAACAAGCATAGGCAATGTTTCCATCCTCGGTTTTCACGGCATTGTCTTCAGGCATACACAATGTTGATTTATTTATCTTTCGAATACATCGGCCCCAATATCTTTTCTACGGGTAAAACAAACAAGAGAGATATTAGACATGAAACTAATGATGGTAACAAAAAGAATACTACTCTGAAAGAAGACAACTTACTGGTACAATCTTGGTACCGCCCTCCAAGTTGATAACAAATAGTAGACTTTCCTCCAATTCATCAGATTTATACTCATTCATCTCCTCTAACGAATACCAATGGGAACTTGACCTGTATGAATTCTTTGGTTGCATTCCTCTGTCAGCAAGCATTGCAACCGTCCACAGACCATTAGATCGTTGCAAGAAGGCCTTGTCGTGAACCTTAATGGTCGATATAAGATGAACAGCAGACATGTATTTATCTGGAACCACCATGTCATTACGCGCTCTAGCAACATCACCCAAAGAATAGTCGGCGAGCGAAGCACCAGATTTCCCAAGCTCTTCTTCCAAACTATGTTTGCTGAGAAATGCCCGGAGAATTTTGCTCTGCACCTTGGTTGTATTTAGAGCTGCATCAAGGTGGTCTTCTTTTAACCCATCCTCACTGAGAGCTGTCGGTGGCATTTTGATCTGTATGTTAGTCATATCAACCTTTGTATTCTTGACCTGGCCTACTGTATCTGTTGAGGCAGGAGCAATACTTTCTTCAGTTGAAGCTGGTATTACCTGAGCCTTCGGAGCTCCATTTCCTGTAGATACGTTAGCTTTAGCCGTGGTGTTGCGTGACTCATTATTCTCTTCTGTTTTCTTCTTATCATTCGATTTCGATCCATACTCGTTGTCATCATTCGAGATGTTTGTATAAGCTTGCTTGACATTGGAGTAGACATCTTGTTTCTTTTCACTTTTCTTCTTCTTTTTATCGTCTCTGGACTTTGATCTAGAGCCCTTCGATCGTTTCGAGTCCTTTGATCGTTTTGAGTCCTTCGACTTTGACCTCGGCGTCTTTCGTTCCGTTGAGATAATCGCGCGTGCTTGATCTGCGCTAGCTATAGTATTAGTCTTGGAACTGGGCGTGGAAACAGCATTGCTGCTATCTGTTGGGGCATTCACCTGTCCTTCATTAATAGTGCTATTACTTTTGGGGTTGGAGCCGGAGACAGCCGCGCTGTTGCCCGTTAAGGTATTATCTTGCTTGATATTTTCTTTACCGTGTTCGAAATCATTGCCCCGGCCCTTTGCATTCTGCTCAACAGACTCTTTGTACTTTGCTAACTGATTCGATACCATGAATCCGTTCTCCCAAATAGTTTTCTTGAACTGAAAACGACTTCCGTTTGCTGTGTTCTGAATGCGAAACTCTCCTTCCCCGTGAGGTTGAAATGAATCATTGACAGGTCCATAATAAGTTCCCTGTATCCCAGTTTGCAGTTCAGTGATTGGAAACCCCATAACAATACATTCCTGATCATCACTATGTTTTTCTCTCGACTTGGATCGCTTCTTCTCCTTCTTAATCTTTTTGACCTTTCTGCGTTCTTGTGATGGATTAGTGCCAAGACTATCAACACCGCAAGTGGTGACGCTATTTATGCTTTGAAATACTTCAGAATCTTCGGTATACTGCGCAACAGTCGTGGGCTTGAAGTTGACTTTTGATCTGCTGCGTCGACGGTCATCGCCAGGATCAGTAGTGAAGCTGCGTCGACAGTTGTCGACAAAATGAACATGATTAGTATCAGCCACAGATGTGGGCTTGAAGTTGATGCTACGTCGAAGATCGTCTGATGAATGATCAAATGTGACATTATCCCCCGAGTAAGTCACCCTGTGAGTACCTTGCACTTCCTTCAAGCCCATGCGTCGTTTATCCGGCAAACCCCCCCTGTTTGCAACTTGTTCGACACTAGCATGCAACGTGTCGGTTGCCCTTGGTGCATCTGCAGGAGTATTAATTGGAGATACCTTGGAACTCTGCCCCGTGGCAACGGTATGATCCACACTTATCGTCCCACCAACTGACTTCCTCCGTCGAAAGCTCATGCAACTTATTATCTTGGCAAGTGATGACCTTTTCGAATGTCTCTCCCCCCTAGCAGAAGACACGTCTTTCCAACTTGCCACCTCCTGGGCTTCTACAACCCTAATTTCCATGGGCGGGTCTAAAGGACGCCTGGCACCTTCAGGATCAGTTGACGCTTTCTTGCGATACTTGGTTTGTCGGCGGCTACCGGCTGTGGAGCTGGAGTTCGATTTCAGGGTGCGTGCTGACTTGGAGCTACGAGCCGACTTGGAGCTACGTCCTGATTTGACGCTACGCTCTTCTGTCATATGGGCAGCGGTGCTTGATACACCACGTACCAGACCAGTTCTCCTTTCTCTTACGGATGGATCCAATCTTTGCATGGTTTGATCGACTGCAAATAATGATGTGCGTGATCTATTGAAGATAGAGGAGGGGTTCACAGGCACAGTACCTACCTACAATAGTCACGCACAGGCAACAGGGAACGGGAACAGGGAAGCTTTGGTTTGTCGCTCTCGGTTAGCAGGTGAAGATTGCTCAAGATAGAGTCAAAACTCAAGAGGGTATTCTAAAGTGAGCTTGGTCGATTCTGTGCTCTCACATACACCATCAAAACACATGCATCATGCAATATGGTAGTGTTTGTATGTGTATGTAGCTAGCAGGTAGTTTTAGTGAGTGACCGGACGCGCGTGACCGAGACGCGCTCAGAATGACTCGTGTGATTGAGTACCGGTTCTCAGGGATAAGCAAAATATCATACTTTGACTTGATAACCATTTAGACTCAATGAAATAACTCAGATTAAACATCCGAGTCATATTCTCTATTCTAATTTATTTGCCCACCTCTTTATTGCCAAATTTGGGAAAGCACGATCTCATGCGGCATTCCCTCTTGAATTTTGTTTCTGAGAGGGGCTCTTGATCATAATAGAATTGCGGGACTACCTCTATTGGGACTAGATACCTTTAAAATAGAGCTAAATTTGGCTAGAAAATACACAATCTGTTCTCTCTCAAAGATTATTTTTCTGAGATGGGCTTTGGAAAGATCACAAAATTCCGGGACCTGTTCGGGGTCATTCAAGAAGATTCAAGAGGTCATTCTCCCGTATTTACTGTTCGCTCAGAATTTATAGTTGTTTGAGGAAGCTCTCTCAAGATGAAGGATAGCAGTATCAATCAAGCCCCATCAACAGCTACAGCATCCCGCAACATCATCATAGCCGCCAGCCAAACCAGTGCCGTCGCCAGCCCCCACCCATATCACCCGTCCTCCAATTCTAGTGGACGCAGCACAAGCATGAGGAGAGGATCTAATGGTTCGACATCACGGACATCAAGCGGGGGAAGAGGAAGCGATGATGATATGATTCATGTCGTGGAGTCGGATGAGATCAGGTTGACTTCTAGTCCGAATTCGGGGAGCCGTAGGCACGTTATGGGTGGTTCTTTCCATGGCAATTATGGCTCTGAAGACAGGTCTACGTTGAAGCCGGCCCCGAACAAACGATCGGCCTCCGTTGGTCGAGACACATCATACGGTCTTTTCGTCCAGGGAGCAGAATTGTCGTTGAAGTCACAAGCTATTTCAGGTCCATCTCCATCTCCCGATGGCGTTGAACACACTGCATCGTGGTCTAGTGTGCGGAGCTGCCCACCCCAACCTCCGTACTATCGTGTCACTAGACATGCATCAGACAATGGGATGGCGAATCCCATTCAAACATCTCAAGTTAAGAAGGAACGGAAAATCAGCAATAAGGGGGCCAAGTCTAAAAAGTCGAAATCTAAAGGTGACTCTTCACCATTGACTCCCCAAGTGAAAGCGACGCATACTGTAGAAGAACAATCTATCAAGAGCAAGATGCAAACTACAGAAGAAGAAACTGTCAAGATGAGGGAATCGACTGTTTCGGTATCTTCCAAGTCTAGTAGACACTCCACTAACTCCAAGAAGAAAAGCTCACACTCCTCTTCCGAGTCAACATATGAGGACTTGAATTTGTCTTATATTAGATTAGATGGCACTCCTCCCAGTGTTCACTCCACCAAGACATGGAAGAAGGATAAATCAACATATGATGTGCAAGACTCTCATTCTCGGGCTGCGTCTACAACTGCAAAGAAGAATAGGCGCAGCAACAACACAACGACCAATCGTAGAGCAAGTACATCAAGTAAAAGGAGTGTGTTGAGTTCTTTCAAGAGGAGTTTCAAAAAAATCTTTCGCATTTCTCCAAAGAAAGAACGCCGTAGTAACACTAATGAGACTGCACCCGTGGACATTCTCAATATACCCGTGGAAAATTCTACAAAGGATGCCGGTTCTGGTAGTATAAAAAGTATCTGTTATAGTGACGAATCCCTAACAGGTGGAACATCTAAGAAAAGAGATGCATTTAGTGGACAAGAACAGGATACTCCATTATCTGTCTTAAGCATGCCTGATCTTAGTCAAAGTGACAGCAAGTCCTTACAGATCAATATCAAACGAAAGTCGAAGGTGTACAAGAACAAGAGTGAAAATGGCGGTGAAGTGTATGATATGCCCTGGAACAATGGAATTGTTTATGGGACATACTCAGGGCCTATTGATGAATCACTCAATCCTCACGGAAAAGGCATCATTAAGATCAAAGGTATCTGGGAGCATGGGGAACTACTCACACCGGAAGCTTTGACGATGGAAGGAAGGACTGAAAAGGAAACCTGTGTTAATACGCCATCATGCCCTCGTAATTCTCATGACAAGTCAACACAACCCAGTGGTAAAACTGCCGCCAGTGCACTTAGGAGACGTTCATCTTCCATTGGTTCAAAAACGTGCTTGTCCAGCCCAGAAACTAAGGCTTCAAAAAATACCAGACATGATGTATCAAGCCTCAAAAAAGATGGTACATTTCACACAGAGTCTGCAGCTCTTCATGCTTCGGAAAACCTCGATACTTCAAGCAGGTGCCCGTCTCTTCCCGAAACCAAGGCCTCCAAAGATTCCTACAGACGCGGGAAGATGCTGAAGAGGCAGACTAATTCCCGCTTTCGAGAAGACAAGTCTGTATGCGAAGAAAGTAGATGCTCCTCGCAGACTAGTTCCCGTTTTAAGGAAGATAAGTCTGTATGCGAAGAAAGTGGATGCTCCTCAGAAGGCAAGAGGCAGTCTCGCTCCCTTTTTCAGGAAGACAAAAGTGAACGCTCGTCTGAAGCCTACACAGACAGCACTTTCACCAAGCCAAAATGGAATTATTGCATTGGGCAAGCGTCTAGACAACTGAGTGACATGGTTATTCATCGATACAACTTCGACGCTATCGATTCTGTATCCATGATTGAAATTATGCAACAGGCATTTGTCAAACGCTCAAATGGACTTTGGACCTGCGCGGTGCTTGTGGAAAGAGGAATGCAGCCTATTAACTGCAAACGCTGGTATCAAGAGTGGGAGATCAACTATGATGAGATGCAAGTCGAGGAAAGCATGCTATTTGTGATCAATAATGATGGATCGACCAAAATTATTCAGAAGAGGAACTGGGGTAAATTTATCCGCAGGTTGAATGTCCGAGAATTTGAAGATGCAAGTAATATAGAAGAAGATAATGCTCATTTCGACACGATTCCAGAGACAGAAGCGTTTTCTGGAACGACAGAGGATATGACAAACGATGATACCATCGCGGACGATGACAACACACAACCTCCGGGTAAATGTGAAGAAGTACATGATGAAGACTTAGTCATCATATCTAAATCAGAAGAAGACGAAAGAGAATCTGAAGATGCGGGTAACATAGATGACACAATTCAAGAGACAGATGACAACCCACAACCTCCAGGTAAAGATAAAGAGACACCTGATGAAGATACGAACATCACTTCTAAATGTACTTTGGATGAGGTNACCTCCAGGTAAAGATAAAGAGACACCTGATGAAGATACGAACATCACTTCTAAATGTACTTTGGATGAGGTTATTGATGAACGAGCCACGAATCAAGAGTTTCGAGGATCTGGAGGGGATGCCCAAGACAAAGAAGGCGAATCAAGCTCACTAGACGACCTTGAGCAAGGAATCGGTGATGAACTTGAGCATGAAGTCTTTAGAATGCCGGAGGAAAAAATTCAAGAGAAAATGCGTCAAGCTAGCTCTTCGACTGAGGATATGACGCTCTCACTAGGATCAACACAAGGCGGAGTGTGGCTCAGAGCGACAAAGTTGAACGATATTGACTGATAAGTTGTGTTGTGTGTTGATTGACTTGTTACTAAATTGGAGAAGAGCATTTGCAGCCAATTGTAATGTAGTTGAATGAGTAATAATTTTGTGTCAAATGTTGTAGTTGTATCTTTAGCTATAGTGTTACTGGTGTTTGACACGACAAGAAGTTTATCATATCTATATGATCAACTCCAGAATAAACTGAGAATAGGTGCTCTCTTCAAGGTCAACACTCGGCGGATCGTGGCTAACAGCGACAAAATTGCACCATATTTGTAACAGGATAGCAGTATCAGCATCGCATTATAATTGTTTTAGCGGTTTAATAGTGTCCAAGGACGCAACAGATACCTCCATCTACTCATCCGCTTTGCTTTTGACTTCCTTGTAACACTAATTGGTCTTTGGTCTTGTCCCAAAACACGATCAAGAATTATTCTCTCGAACTTCAATTTCTCGTCCAATATCTCTAGATTCTCTTTGGATAATACTTCCAATTCATAACGAAGCCTCTCTATTTCTCCAGTCATCTGTTTGTTTTGTTCTTCAACGGCTGCATTTGCTTGCTTCAAGCTGCTGGTATCCTTATCAATTATAAGTAATCCATTCAATT
>JALLPH010000965.1:0-13306 GCA_036939855.1 Cyclotella choctawhatcheeana
CTGAAAAATAAAATTCTCATCTTGTAGATTTTTGAAACTAATATTATGAGATCTTCGTCAATCGTCAACCCCGAATACAGAATCAGAGTACCATGAGACGCGCAACGCGCGTCTCAAGTCTCACAAATCAAACTCACAAGTCACAAGTCACAAGTCTCAACTCTCAACTCTCAACCTGCCCCGCGAATATGGTACATGGTACAGAAATCAGAACCATGACTATTATTACAGGCACAGATGATGACCACATTCACAAACTCTTTCAACGTGACGGATTCATAGGGCCAATCGACATCATCAGCAAAGAAGAAGCTCACGACGCCCTAATCGAGGTACAAAACGAACTATCACGACAAGAGAGCGGCACTTTCACTTCAAGATTCAAACTCCATCTCATCCTACCAACGATATCCAAAATAGCACACAATCCAAAACTAATCGCAGCCGTCAAAGCCGCCTTACATTCCAATGATATAATGCTATGGTCCTCCGATATCAATACGAAAACACCCAACTCGTCTGGATTCTATGCACCTCATCAAGATTGCGCTTATGCCGGACTTTCTCCCTCTTGTTTGGTACTAACCGCATGGATTGCATTGTCACATCCCGTTGGTGAAGCAGAGGGGTGTTTACAATTCTATCCCGGCTCTCATGCGGTCAAATATCCTCATTATACCGATGAAAGGAATGACAATAATAATAATAATGCAGGAGACAATAATTTACTAGTCATGGGACAATACATCGACAAGAATACCATGACAACAATGAACAAACCCGTATCTATCGAATTAAATGGAGGACAGGCAACACTCCATTCCTTCGATTGTGTTCATGCCTCATCGCCCAATACATCCAACCGTCCACGTGTCGGATTGGCATTACGATACATGACAAATACCGTTCGACAGACTAAGCCCATTCGAGAAATGGCCACTTGGATATGCGGATCAAGGTCCGAAGAATATTTCGATATAGAACCGAGACTGCCGAAAGATCCGTCGAGGGATGATATAGAAAGAGGTCGTGTGGTACAGAAGGATGGATTGGCTAGAGAGGAATGTAATTACTTTGATAGAGGTCGTGCGGCACAGCAGGAGTATCTTTGAGGAGGTTTCAAGATAACTATTATGCCAGCAATGAAAAAAAGGAACAAGCAGAGTAAATATACAATTGAGTTGAATACCAAGTACAAACGTCGTGACATTCTATAACATGTTATTTATTATATATTAAACGCTTGATCCACCCTGCTTAAGCATATGATCATAAAATGCCTTATCCTCATCCGCAGTTTTTCTCTTCTTAATAATATTTTCCTCGTATCTCTCCTTCCTCTTGGATGTCGATTTACCATTTACATTACTCTCAACAGAGAGAATGGATTGAACTTTCTCTTCGTAGGTTGTTCCCCTGGCTCTCTCCATTAGCGGTGTATGGATTGTCGATTCGGTCAAACCTTTCGTTGAGGCATTAACTCCATTGGGTAGGTGTGGATGGACATTTAATACATTTGCAATTGCATCAATAGCCATTGACCATGGTAAAGCATTGGCTGTGCTGTAATTGGTAGGAATATGTTTTCTCAAGGATTGTTCAATGTCTTCCTCTATCATATCAGATGAAACCATCATCCCATCACGCTTTTGTTCCTTCCTCTTCCTCTCTTTAGAAATCTGCTCCACAAACGTCACGAGATCTGCCCACCTCACCTCTGCCTTCTTCACAGTATCAATCAAATCGCGCGCTCGTTCAGCCTCCACGGCATGCTTTTCCCACCGTGTCTCCAATACCTTGATAACATCCCATAAATTCTTCACCGATCGTCCCAAGGCTAAATTGGCAAAGGTACAATCCTGTAACACCAATGCATTCTCACTGGCCATTTCATACGATGGCTTGGCGGGATTTGTTACGATGTCGAGTAACTCCTTAACGACGGAGGGACGTTCGAGACCCCGTCCGACGAGAAATAGTACTGCCATGATGCAACGTATCTGATGCCAGAGAAAGGCCTGTCCGACAATTTCAACGTAGCATACATCACGTGGGTCCGAATCATTCATCAATTCAGAATCATGGGATACACCACTTTCCTCTGACACTTTATAGACACGATGCGAAGTGACTATTTTCCCCTCCAATATCACTCTCTCAAAGTTGTAAACCTGTTCGCAATTCATTTTGCACAAATTCCTAAAATCATGCCTACCAATCATATACGACAACGCTTTGGACATGGCATTCAAGTCTAAATTACGTCGGGGGAAGAAATATCGATAGGTACGTTTACTGCATGAGAATCGGGCACTGAATTCGGAGGAGACGGGACACCATCCCGTTATACGGATGGAGGGTGGTAATACGTTGTTGAGTATGCGTGCATAGTCGTATTCGGTGATTGTTTTGAGTTCAAGAGAGTCAAGATGTTCATCTATTGATTCGTTACTATTGTTGTTGTTGTTGCTTTGCTTCTTTGATTTTTTGCTGCGTCGTGGAACATAGCATTCTATAGCATCTAGAGAATTCTTTGGTAGATCTTCTTCTGTTAGAAATTCGCCAGGCTTCATGTTGTCTTTGTTTGACAGTGATATTTTGGTTCCCACTGGGAATGCGCTTTTAAGATACAGGGCGATCACTTGTCCATTGGCATGTACACCTTACAAAGTTAAAAAGAAGTGAGCATTACAGCAATACAACGATGTATCAGAAGTAACGTAGTGTTGCACTCACCCTTGTCAGTCCTCCCGCAACGTGAATACTTGGAAGCCGTACGAGCACTAACATCTCCCTTCTCGTCTTTCTCCGATGCAGTATCATCATGATTATTATCCCCCCTCACCGAAAAATCAATCATACTAGGATCAAGCAACATACGTGTCTTCTCCAAAGCCGCAAACAAGGCCTTTTCGACGGAATTATCCTCCTCCTTACCGATATTCTGCGCAAATCCCGAATAATTGGTGCCATCGTACGAGAATTGGAGGGCTATGTGACGTGTTCTGTACTTCTCCTTCTGCTTCGTGTGCTTTTGTTGTTGTTGTTGGTGGTGATTTTTTGGTTTCTGTTTCTTCGTAGGAATGGTATTGGTAACGACGTTGTTCGAAACGTGATGGATGGCGTGTTGTGCATCTTGAATGGACAGTTTGTTCGATTGGATTAGATGGACGAGAGCTTGGGATGCGATGGTGTTGTTTTCATGATGGGAATTCTGTGTTTGTGGTAGCCCTATTTGAGCTAGAATATCCGATGGAGAGGAATTATTGGATGGTGCCATTGCCAATCTAGGTAATTGATTGGTGTTTGGTGTTTGGTGTGTGGGGTGTCTTCTGTGGTGGGTGGTGGTGGTGGTGGGTGCTGGCGGTGTGGTGTGTGATGTGTGGAATCTTGTGGAATGTTTGAGAATGTTCCACCACGCAACACAAAAAGGCAATGCCATTGCCCGTCGATGAATATGCCACACCACTGCCCATCAGCTCAACTGTCAATTATCCAGTCGCACCACATTGATCATCTCTTCGCTCTTGGTTGCCACCTCTCCTTCCGTCAATGTTCCCGTTGATTGTCTCGCCTTGTGTTGTCTTTTTCTCCGCGCACTTTGTCGCCGGCTCTGGATTCAATCTTTGTTCCATCCGTCAATTTTCTTCTGCTACGCGATTGAGGGCTAATTACATGCATTCTCTCAAGGCCTTCCACTGTTTGCTGTTGTTCCGGTTGGTTGTTGCTTGGCTTGTCTTCTATGCTATTGGTCACTCTCTCAATCCATCCACTCTGGAGCCTTGACAGAACTCGTCATCTGCTGTGTTTGAGAGGGAATTGTGTGATTGGAGGAAGTAGTCAATGCTGCTTCTGCCTGTGACCAGGAATACTCAAAATACACATTTATATTTATGCGCTTTTAATACCTTGAGAGGTGTATTTTTTACCCTAAATATGCATTTATGTACATGCGAGCAGTATTATGTGATACAATGTTCAGAACAACAATACATGTGAGCTGTACCCAGATACACTAGGGGTGTATCGGTGCATCTGTATCCACTCGTTCTGTAATCTGTAATTAGTATACTACAAAAACAAGTACCTGTGATTCATCACAAATAAGTATACAAATACACTCTTACTATATACATACAATTATTTAGTATTTGGATCGATGTAGATTCAGTGTGTCTTAATGCGTCACTCATTACTATCTTTATGATTCTCAATTTAACTATTAACTTGTTCTATGTAGATAAGATGAGATAAGGTCTGTATTAAGTCTGCCTTCTGACTCTGACTTAAACTATGTACTGTATCCACCTGCAAACTCACCATCATTTGGGAGTGTATTTTTTGCATGAGTATGAACATGAACATGAGTTCTCTATTAGTCTAGCTTCCCGAATGCTAGCCTGGTTTTTGTAAGGCCTAAAAAATTTAAAATTTGCTTGTCAAAGTTGGCTTGGTGGAGACATTGGTACAATTGCCCAACACACTGTATCTGATACACTTTTCAACATACACAATACACAACAGTACCTAGCCTGCCAAAATTGGGGGGGGGGTGCTATCATCTGTTTAGATCTTCAATCTCTAACTTTTGATGTTGTTGAGTAATCCACAGAGCAGGGCGAGAGGGCTTTAGAAAACTCAACAACCCTGAAATAACCCTAAAAGATTTTGTCTTTGTCCGTTGGGGCTTGTGGTTTGGATAAGTCCCATACACAAGGGGCTTCTCTTTAGCGAACACAAGCGAACAACTTGTTTAAATTTCAAATTGGTATCCATACATAGACCGGCGAAGTGAGAAGGGACATCAACTTTGCCCTTGATCTTTAATGGTCTAAGATCGACAGGATCAAAGTTTTGAAGATAGACGAAGAACGAATCGTCATTCCTCCGACCACAAAGCGACTAAATAAATTACAAATGGAACATGATCTCTATCGATACCTAGAGTCGTACAGAAATGTGACTTTCCTTTTAGTTCTGCCGCATTCCGGCCAGACTAACATGCCGGTCAACGGACCAACACACAGACACACTTGTTAGTGTGTTGTAAAAGATTCGAGTTGTTTCTACATAGTTGTGTTGGGGAAGAACTGCATCTGTGTTTGAAAACACAAAACAGAACTTGCATATTTGTCAATACAACAAAGCAGATAGACCTTAGTTACGCAGCTGTGAGAGCTGTTAAACGTCCTTCATCTACTCCTTGAAACGCAGCCACCATACGGAAAAATGATTGACCGGGATCAGCCCAGGCCCAGCAATAATTGCGATGCCTTCTCAGAAGTAGACAAGGGCATTCTCACTTCCTCGCCTTGTCGATCGAGTGATCTGACCGTGGCGACCAACGATACGGCTGGATCTAATGATTCTGCAAATACTGCCGAAAAAAGCAAGATATTGTCTGTCTCCTTCAAGCTACGGACTGATCGAAGAAAACCAAGAAGCAGACGCAACTCTATCTCAACATTTTCTCAATCTCTTCCTCCCGCAATAGCACCAGCAATATCTTTTGATGATCTTGGTAGGGACGCAGAAGCGAAAGATTCACCAGATACACCTCTTGACATTCCAGTCCTCATAAGTGAAGAGAAATCTCATGCAAAAGCTGCCCCCCTATCAATCTTTCCTACCCCTCTGCCACTACGTAAGACACGCAGCTCTCCAAGCAAGAAAAAGCTACTATCCAAGTCTCTCACGCTTCTAAACTCCGCATCCCTTGCAAAGGAGTTGGAAGCCTCTCTTGAACAGGCTGGAAGTTTTGGGTCAGATGTTGCCATAAAGAACACTGAGAATACTTCTTGGTTCCCTATTGAACGTAGCCGTGATTTGAGCAAGAAGTCTGTACGCTTTTCTCGAAAGAAGGATGAGGTGTATCTCATTCACTACGATTGGTCTTGTACCAGAGATTATTTCTACTCCTCAGCTGAAATTGCTACCATGAAGTCTGCAAGGTTTGAAGATGCTGCTCTCTTAAGGAATGAAGAGAAAACCTCAGCCACTCATGATGACTTGGATATAACTCGCCGTCAAAAGATTGTATGCATAGATTCTTTGCTGTCTTTGGCTTTGAATGATCCTGATGAGAATCCTAACGCGTCTATTCGTGGCATAGAACACATGGTCTACCCTGAACTACAGCAAGAGATGATTCGTAAGAAAAAGGAAGTGCAAGATCAGGTAATGTCATTTGTTCGATCGAAACGTCCTGATCCTCAAGGATGGCGGTTGGCAAATCATTCAAGAATTCATTCACAATGGGCTCGTGATGTGGCATTGGAGAAGGGACAGGCATATACAATGAAGATTGACCATGAAGAAGTTGAGACCTCCATTGAAAATTGTAAGAAAGTGGAGCCTCGTCGTCGTAGAGGTAGAGCCTCGAGGAGAAGGACGGATAATGATAGTGTTTTCTCGTCGATGCCGTCAATTGGAGATGGAGCTGCAATTGCAGCTGCTGTAAGGATGGAATTCTTTGAAGGTGAATCAGTCGATGCTGCAATTCAAGGATTGCAGATGAATGAAAATCGAAGAGATGAAGATGTAGCTCAAGGCATTGAGGAAAGTGCTTGCGGCGACGAATGGCGTGAAGAATATGACGAGGCTTGAACTTAGATGCTATTAGGTATTAGGGTGTGATCTTCACGGTGTACAGAAATAATTTGGGGATATATTTGTTATATGGAAGTGAAAGTGAAAGCTGCAAAGGGTATTGTTTAAGTTTTGACGAGTTGAAACACAACAGAAGTTCTTTTCCCTGCGCAGCGGTGTTCTGTCAACATTGTAATAGATTGTATTTAACTCACAGTAAATGTTGTGATGCTTTAATAGCACATCACCCATCACTGGGTCTTTGTCTAAGTAAATTGCGTGATACTAAAGTTACTATTCTATTTCAATATGCATGGAATGCAACTCTAAAGACAAGACATTCAACTCTGAATTGGCTCCAAGCCATTTCATCAATTCATTCAGACAAAGTCAACACTAGGAAGGCGTCAATTTAAATTTGCACACATAATAAGTAAGGTATCTAGTAAAGCATGACACTTGCCTATTATTCTTTATTCTCAGTATGGTAATATTATGTAGCCAATTTGTGTTTTAACCCGTCCAAACATATGTGCACGTAAGGATGGTAGATAGTGTCTTGAAAGGTCTGTACCAAATTGGCCTAATCAATTCACTAGTGCAAATAATAGTGTGATTAGACAAACTATAGTCAAGTTACATTATCGCTTATAGCATGATGTATTTCTGCAATGATAGCAATGAAAACAACTTCACTTGATTACAGTGTTTGCTTGACTCTTCAATGTGTAATCAACGTCGTCGACGTTGATTTCCACCATTGTTATGAAACTGCTGACCATTATTGCCGTATGGATTCATTTGATGTGGAGCTGGATACGGATTCATCTGATGTTGAGCTGCATATGGATTCATCTGATGCGGATGTGGTGGTGGGGCATATTGGGGTGGAGGTGGAAAATATGGGTAAGGACCACCAGGATTCATCTGAGGTTGTGCATGTTGTTGAAATGGCACTCCTGCTGGTCTCCTACGACGGTTTTGTTGGTGTGCCTGACGGCGGATGAGCTCTTGCGCCTGTTGAACAGCGTTGTTACGAGGATGATGCGGAGCATGTGGATCTGGTTGAGGATTTTTTAGCAGTTCATCCACGTTCACAGTCACACCCTTCCTTCCCGTCGATACGGCTTTTGCAGCTTCTTTGGCGGCTGCCTGCATAGCAAGTTTATCGGCGGTATCAGCATCGGCATAAAGTCCACATTTGTTGCATGATTTGTGATTGCAATGCGGAGTCTGAGCAATGACAGTAGCGATAAAATATGAGCTGATCGCAAAGGCAAGTTTACTTAAGAAACTAAACATGACCGGATCTTACCTGGCAAAAGTGTTTGTAGGCTATATGTTTGGGAATCTCTTTACGACATATGTAGCATATGAAGGCACCGCAACTACACGTGATTTTATTGCATCCATCTGTCTTCATGAAAGCTATCGGGGAATACAGAAGAAAAAGTAAAGCTCAACGATTCTATCCAACGAATGATTTCGAGACGAGGAACCATCAATAACTCACGCTTCCTACACATTGGCCTAGGACATTTTCGAATGACAGCATTGGTCATGGCCTCCTCCACGGTATTCCTCCCCTTCGTCTCATGCTGATTCTCAACTTCATCGCATCGTTTCCCGGGATGTGCCTCCTCTCCGCACTCTCGACATGAGTTGAAATTGCATTTGACACATCTAAATGTCGTCATTGCCTCATCGACAAAGGCGATGTAGTCACATTTGGGACATTTGGATGTATCACTGAATCCTTCGACTACCGCTTGATATTGGAGTTCGTCGTATTTTTTCATGACCTTACATAAATACATCGGAATGATGAATGACAACATAAGAGTTAGGGCAAAGATGAAACCTTGTCATTATTTTTGGACTCACCTTATCCGACAATGCCCTTCTCAAATGACCCTCATGAAATCCCGCATCACAACCATCCGAATGCATACACGTAATCTCCACCGCCTTCTTCTTATTACTATTCCCATTACCATTATCGACGACACCGAAATTACCAAGTCCAAAAACTCTCGTCTCGGTATGTTTCTGTAAACACGTTTTACAAAATAAATGTCCGTATTTACAACTGACCATTTGTTCAAAGTCGTATTCGACGTAGCAGCAATTGCATTCCAATTGTGCCACTTTCTTTTTTCCTCTTGTTCCAGCTGCCGTTGATGATGGTGGTGAAGTGTTGTCGTCGTCATGATGTGGATCAATGTCAATCTTTCCCCCCACAGCCGCCGCGGCAAATATACGATCAGTGATATTTTCACCGGTGGGATGATCGGCCAATACCATCATGACAATTTGTACCAAGTCATTTTCATCATCATTATTGTCTTTGGAATAGGATTTCGCCTTGGTCAGTAGGGTTTGTACCTTGGAACGGCTTAATGTCGGGAATACCTCTCGTATTCTGTCAATGGCTGATTTGGTGGGAGATTGTTGTTTGTTGGATGTCCATGCGGCAGACGCTGCAGAGGCAAATGCCGATGTGGACCGTTTGGATCTATTCGACGATTTAGCGACATGCTGAGGTGAGGATATTTCAATGATGTCATTGTCAGATGAAGCTCTCGAATTGATGGAATGAAAATCTCTATTGTGCCTACGTCGTTTGCCAGGTGTATTGTTCAGCTGCTGTTGTGGTTGCTTCGGTGTGATTAACGGCGAGGTATCTCCATCGTCTAAATTTATAACCTCAACGTGACCATTAACTCCCCGCTGTCTATTATTTCTTCTACGTACACTGCCATTGCCAAGCCTATCATCATAGAGTGGAGGTGCTTCAACATTAATCACTTCCGCTTTGTATCGCGTACTACTCCTCCTCGTTCTTCTTCTTCTGACGGCCGCGGCGCGATTCGGAGTGTTGTTTTCAAAATGTTGTCGTCGTTTGGGAGTGGAGGATCTGTGGCGTTGGCTACGAGTGTTTGGCGATGGAGTTTCTCGATCGGAGAGATGAATCACTTCGTTAGTTGCCGACATTATTTCGTTCCGGTGTTCGAATAATCCACAACTTCAGACGGCAAGAGAGTTTCAATTTCGATTGGAGATTGTTTTTTTATTCACACAAGCTTCCTACACAGCTAGTAAACACTACGTCAGATATTTGGAAAATTCTACAAAGTATCTAGAGTGAGGCCATCGCCATGAAGGCTCAATAATATTCATCCTGTTTGATTGGTTCCATGATACTATTGGTTTTGTTGTTCGTTTCATGTTCTATTGCTATCGTTCGCGGGTTCCACCTGGTTCCACCATCGCTCGTGGAAGAGAGGGTATCTATCTACTAAGTGTATCTAGTCGTATATAAGTAAAATAATACGGTACCTAAAGTAGAAGAGCGATGTGGATAAACTCTCCGCATCATCATCATCATCACTGTCTTTAGTTTCTGACTAAACACAGACAGCAAGTTCACACTCATAATGGCCGTTGGCTGTTGCATGTTGCTGGTTTTGGAGTGCTTCATCTAATAAGTAATAATGGCCACGGATGACATGGTTGGGTTGGCCGTTTGAGAATACTGGGATGGGGGTGGCGATTTTCCAGTTAAAATCTTCCATTTGCCCAGGACAGTTTTCCGTCCAGGAATGTTTTCAAGTTTTATAAAATAATACACAAGTTTTCCTACATACTGGTTTGAAACAAAAGAAGCATAGCTGTTGTCTAAGTGGAGAAAGAACAGGACGTAACGGCAAATGTGTGCAATGTTTTCTCTTTATATCTCATTATGGAAGATATCAAACTTGAACTAATAGGTCTTCACACTTTACTCTCTCTCTCTCTCAATTACTTAGCAAACAGTCAATGATTGCACTATGACAATGATTCATCTAGCTATGATATATGATTTCATTTCAGATTAAATCCAAAACAACCATATCAATAATTTATAATTTTGATTTCATACAGACCTAAAGGCTAAAATAAACTCAACTACGTTGCCTCTTTTGTTGCCACTGTAGATGTCAAGAGTTTAATTAAAGAGAGAAGGAGGGAGAAGGGAGACAGCTTCGGATATTATCTCTTATCTTCGCAATACTACAGAACAATTTCTTCACCTTGGAGAACGGAGGACCATTTCCCCATATTGCCCTCTCCAGACACAGTAGTTCTGCCAGCAAATCAAGAGAATTTTGATGAATGACCTGGAGGTTATGAGCATAAGAAGTACACGCTGAACGATAATAGGTGGAGTTTGAAGAGATGTGTGTACATATGCAATATGCAATTGTAACTTGAAGATTTATGAAACAACAACATAATTACGATTAGTGGAGCATTACAATGGAGAGCAGCAAATAATCAATGTAAGCTTCTTGGTGATACCCCCCAAAACCAAAAACAAACATGCAGGGCACAGTTCGGATATCTTTCTGGTAGGAGGTTTGTGGTTGAAGTGTTTAAGGATGAACTCCGCATTTGGGCAAACTCAAGAGGAGGAGGTAAGTCATTGTGATATGAGTGTAAAATGCATTCCCATTCCCTTTTGTACTATTAGACTAATCTATTACAGAATATTGTTCTTCTTTGCTGAACTAGTGGTTGAAGATGTGAGTCTTCTTTGCTAAGATGTTTGATCTTGCAACCAGGATCTTGTCCAAAACAGCAGTATTCTGCCACTCTCTGAGTTACCAGTTAGCACTCAGTTGGGTGGCAAATTTTCCAAAATCTGATGGAGTCCTAACGGAGGGAGCCTATCTCACCACTATCTAATAACGGAGTTTTAATCGAGTTCCGGGGACAAAATTTTCCATTCAATCCAAATCTTTCTTAAATTTTAGACATGAATACATCATATAAAACAAGTCCTTAAGTAACGTGTCCTGTCACAGTTAAGTCAAGAGAAGAGATGGACTAGACCGTTGTGAGAATTCAAAAAACATCTTACGGTTGATCTTCCTTTAAATTACCAAAAATGCAATGGGTGTCTTGGGCTACTCTCTGGAGGTCTTTGATTCAGTTCTTTGTTGGTCATTTCAATTTCATGTGCTTGTCCAATGCACCGGTGTGTGTCGAAAGGATGACAGAAGGCTGCTCATAGTTTGTATTATTGAGAGGCATCAAAGGTGGCGGTCAGATATTGTGTTGAGGTGTAAAAAATTGAGTTGTGAGTGGGATTTTGCTGGGTTCTAATTACATAGAATTTGTGCCTGACCGGCCCTTCTTGTGCAAGCCTTAAATGCGTTTATCTGGAATACAGCAACTCGCAGAACCTTGCCAGGGAGCAAAGCGACCCGCCAAGTCAACTCTCTCGGACTTCTTCTCTCTCCATCATGAAAGTTATAATTATAATGGGACCTACTCAAGATGGATATACTGTCAATTGGATGTGGTGTATGTAATGTAATGGCTACCAAAATTGAGTTGGAGTCATGGATGGTATGATGCTATCTACATGCTAATGCCTTTCATACTACTGCTTCTGTGTGGCCTTGTCGTATGGTATATGGTGTGTTGGGGGCTGCTTTGTTTTATGTTCTAGAGCATAAAGCACAATGGTCAATGACAGTTTAATACTAACACATGAACAAGATACGGCTGATGTGTTGCTGCTTAATACATAGAAATTTTATGTATTTGTAATGATTAATGAACAAAATAATGTAGTTGTTAATGAAATAAGGGCATATGTTGCCCAGTAATAAAATGCTTCATTCGTTACTTTTTTGGCATTGAATAAATACAAAGTACTTGCTCAACATCAATAATAAATTGTTTCAAAACTTCAAAATTCATAATTGATTGTTGCTTGATTCTTCTCAGTCCTTTGTCTCAATCATCACTCTAATTTGTACTTTATTCACATTTCAATAGCTTACAAACTGAATTTGTAAATTGTACCTATGATGGAGTTGGCTGTGGGAGGGGCAAGAGCTCTATCACATAATGGTGTATTTAATCACACAAGCCAGCAGGCTGTCTCCTCCCGCAGTTATCAATGTCAAAGTCACAAGTCGGACAACTCCACCCTAAAAAAAGGCAGTACCATAAATTGACACTTTTTTTCCTTGTCTTCTCACTCAAACTGACTCTCCTCAATCATCACCTCTCACTCAAACTCCCTCCCCCTGCGAGGTATTTTATGGCGTGTCTGTTCGCCTGCGCCAGCATACATATCTAAGGTAATAGCAGTCTCTGGGTCACCCTCCTCGAGGCCCAGGGCCCAGGCTTCCCTAAATCTTCCGGGGGTAGTCCCCCAACTTGCGTGGAACTCGCGTGACGCAAGTTGCGTGAGAACATCGGACGCAACCTTCGCTTGAAGCGAGGGAAGAGCGACGCACCCTTCTCACCCTTCTCTTCTATCTAGCGAGAGAAGAGCGAGGCATCTCATCTACTAGCAAGGAAGAGCGACGCACTCTTTCTAGTGAGGAAAGAGTGACCCAGGATCTCCTGCAAGCAAGGGAAGGGGAGCCAAGAGATCTTTAGCTTCTAGCAAGGCAAGAGGAAGCAAGAACTTGCTTGACACAAAGCAAGATCTTTTTGCTTGCACCCCTCAATCGCCTTTCATTATTCACTCATGCCATAGTTATTGCAATATCAACTCATAGCCACCAGTAATGTCGTCTGAGGGGAAAGAAGAGGAAGAATCTGCCTCTCCTGCAGCTCTTGATAGGGTTGAGAATGGTGAAGAAGTAGTGTCTGAAGAAAAAGAAGAAGAAGAAGAAGAAGAAGAAGAAGAAGAAGAAGAAGAAGAAGAAGAAGA
>JALLPH010000966.1:0-13297 GCA_036939855.1 Cyclotella choctawhatcheeana
GAAAATTGTCTGAATCCAAAAGTACCCCCAAAAAAAGGTACCAAAGGGGGGGAAGGTACCCCCTACCTCCATACTAATTAATCCCTCTGAACTCTGAACAATGTCATCAAAGCCAGCACGATGGAAGTGTGACTTTTGCTCAAACAAATACCCCACACTCGAGGAGGCCGCCCAACACGAAGAGATCTGCCCGAAAAGCCCAAAGAAAAAGCGCCCCCCTCGTTGGGCATGTGATTATTGTTTCAACGCATTTCCCTCCTTCGAAGCAGCTAGTGAACATGAAAAGACTTGTCCCCAGAATCACTCTGCTAAAAGGAGCAGAATAGAGCCGATCACAAGCAGTGATGATGCGCAGTCATCGCATACGCAGCCTGTGGAACAGGTCTGGGTCGCATCCATCATTCATTCAATTGACACAGCTTCATCCATATCACAATGTGAAGAAATTGCTTCTCATCTCGACGAATTACTCGGACAGCTCAAAGAGAAAACGCGACAAAAAATCCAGACCTTAGCTAAAGACCTGGAAAAGGTAGAAATCTAGACGAAAAAGAGGGACTATACCTATTACACAGGAAGAAATGCAGGGATTTGTTCCTGCGTCCTGCGTCCTTAGGATAGAGTTCATGGGAAATATTAGTCTTGAATGTCAAAGAACGGGTCAATGTATAAACAATTTTGATATCATATGGTTAGGGGCATTGTAATTTTTGGTAGTATGCTGGAATCCTGGAAGAAAATGTTGTGTGCTGTAAATTTGGTTGCATGGTATTTCATAATCAGATTTACCAATTCTCTATTGATTGAAAATTCAGTGTATGAGATTTGTTGTTGTTGAACATAACGTGTAATAGATATGATACTTACTCTTAATGAGTCCAATTTCATAATACTCCTAGTCTAGCAGAATGCGTGGGTATGATATTAAATGAGCATTGAACGACTATTTTCTTCTTAGCTTACACACTATCGAGCCTGCGCCTCTCCATACACGTTTCAATGCAAGAAAACTCAATTTTCTCAAGCTATTTCTTTCACTCTCGTAAATTGCAACCTTATCAATCAATTGTCTCGTTTGGCCTTCACTATTCACTGCCATCTCTGCTTGCCGTTGCCAACAATGCACTTCTGCTTCGAGTGATTGTATTTTCTGTTTACTTTGCTGCGTTGTATTTGATAATTCGTCTAGTTGTCTTTTCAGACTCAATACCTCTACATCAAACTGTTTTTGTTTCTCTTCTATCATTTTCTCGTTATTTGTCAGTTCCTCATCTCTACTACGAAGAAGTCCCTCGTATTGATCATGTTGTGCTTTGAGTGACTCGTTGAGTTTACGTATTTGATCCTGGTGCCAATCAAGGTCTGCCTTCATAACTTCAAAGAGTTCATTCTTTTCATTGTTTGCTGTGATAAGTTGTTCTCGTAGACTATCAATGGCATTGCTAGTTTGCTCAGATAGATTGCGGTCCTCACTCTGCGTTGACGATACAACTTTATGTATTTGCTGTTTTTTCGGTATTGAGGAAGTCGTACTTTGGTCAGATTGCTGTTCTGGCTGACGCAGAGTAGTCTGTTCTAGTTGTAGTTCACTCTGCTTTACAATTGTTTGACTATCCATCTTGAAAGCAGCAATCTCCTCTTCTGAATCAGCATACTCTCGAACCTTATCTATCAACAACTGAAAATTCCCAGGACCGCATTGAAACTCATCCACTTTTCCGCTTGACCCCTTATACATTAATATATAAGGCAATTTCGTAGCGTTTAATAACTGACACATTTCTTCGTTGTTTGGATTGTCATATTGCATTTCTGCAAATCGCACACGTCCATAGTTTGTAATACTGTCTTTAGTAGTGTCTCTGTATTGATTAGCTAGTTTGCGATAACGCAGGTCAAACACTTGGCACGTTTTGCACCATGAGGCAAATACTTTGACTGAAGGTATGTGGGCCGTTCGAAATATGGGAAGAGAGAAAGTATTTGGTTAGTTTGTTTAGTACACCGTGTCTCGTTTCTGTGAACATGAAACTCTGATTCAAACTCACCAACACTCAACCTTTCATCTTCCACAACAAAATCTAACAGATCTTGAGGTTGCTGAATTGAAAATATATTACCCCGTTGTTGCTCCTTGTTTTGTGATGGTGGTTTCCATGCTCCCTTACCGTAACTCTTCTCTGCGGGTTCCACGGAGTTTAGGGCTGTCTCGTGTCTGCTGCTTATTGGTAAGCAGGATAAAGAGCCAGAGAAACCTTCAGCTAAGTGAAATGATAAGAGTGCAAAGAAGACGCAGTAGAGACAGGGGTTACGGCGTGATATCATGGGAACGGAGGCGGCGGAGGAGGAGGTAGCTGGAGGAGGTAGGAATGAATGAAAAGTGAAGGCTGGCGAGTGGCGAGGAGGAGGAGAGAGTAATAGAGGAGGATCCTGGATCCTCTTCACCATTCACCATCATCATATCCTGCCATGTATTATTACGTTGCACGTTAATAGCAAACGCCGGACTACTGACTATAACTGAGTTCTTGTGACCGAGCCATCATAAAGAGCCATAAACACATCATCACCTTCACTCTAGATTGAATAGAAATAATGAGTTGGGACACTTTCATGCGAATGCTCGGGATTCGGTAAGTAGTCACGGGTCACGGGGGGCATTATTCCATCTTCTGTGCTGACTCATCGGATAAGAATCTGATTGAGCACATCGTTCTACTGTATGGGGCATTTATCTTGAATTAATTGCCCTGAGATAAATGACGCACGAACTCAAATCTTATATAAATTTCTCTATCACAACACACCAACCCAAAAAGAGGAGGAAGATTCAGACAAACAGGAGTGTTTGGTTCTAATATCGTGGTAGGGGCATTCTTAGGGATAGTCTCTGGTAAATACATTTTTGAAGAGCCATTACGACATTATTGGGCCGAAAAGGCTGCAGAAGAAGCGGCGTTGCAAGGGGCTGCTACATCAGCAAGCGAGGAAAAGAAATGATGAATTGTTACAAATTCTTGACAAGTCAAGTGCTCGAACAATACATAAATAGATCAAACAAAAGGCGAAAAAAGTATTTACGCGAAAAAAGTATTTACATTGCCAAGCAAACCAGTGAGGACATACGATGATCAACAAATAATGTACCCATGTTTCGTTGGTTTAAGAAGCAAATCATTTTAGATATGATGGATAGAACTCGTCTCCTCGTTTTGGTTGAATTTTGTTTCTCTAGAAAGCAAATAACCACAAATACATAGCTGCTTTTGTAATGAGTGCACGTTAAGTAGATTTCTGATTCGGTAACAATTATACAAGCATGAATGCTTATGTACACCATCGTAGAAAAAGGGGCATGTGATGTGCGAAACTGTAATTTTCTGGCATCAAGTCATATGGTTTAGATCTGATTTTAGATTACAAAGATAAGTAGAGAAGGGTCTCATACGAAAACAACTAATAGTCTGAACATTAATGTACAATACAGTCTCGAGTTCTTTCACAGGTTATGACCACCGAGAAGCTGTACAAACTGCTCTGCAAAACTATCACCCGTTACAATCTCCTTACCAATCATTACAATGGCCGCCATCATGGCTATCCTTCCAAGATAAACTTCTATTTCCCTATGGAAACTAATATTTTCGTCTGCAACAGTGGCTGATGAAGGTAGATCCAATTCAGGAGAGTAAGATGCCATAGCTTGCACAGAAGAAGACGACGATGATGATGACGGAATCATTGATTCTGTTTGAATGAAATTGTGCATGTACGAATTAGAATCTTGGTAAGATGCGACATCTTGTTCTGTGAATGTTGGTGATGGCAGGATACCAAAAGCACCGGATGGTAAACCAGCAGTATTCTGTGCTGTGAACCATTCATCATTGTAGTGTTGATCACGATAATTAAGATGAGTTGTGGTGGGTTGTTTGTTCATGGCAGTGATGGTGAATGCATCTGCAAATGCAATTACTGAGGATATCGTGTAAGACAATGCGACAATCTTTGAAATCATTGCTTTGTTCGAATTGATTTGTTGTTCTTAAATGCCTTCTTTAGGATACTGTGAGCCTCGATTTCGATTATATTACGATTATCCTTCAATTCAGATCTGTAGATTTCTCGAGGAGACGAAGATTGCGACGGCGATAGATATTATGAGCTTTGGTTTGTAAAAATGAAATTACCATTTTTGAATGCACGTGGTGCTGATGATGCCGTCGATTTGCATTCTTCGGTGTATGTTCGTTGTTCGTGGTTTGGGCACGGAAATTCTTGAGCAGTTTCGCACCACGAACCACGAACCACGAGACATAAAAGAGTCGAAGTGCCGATCGCCGATAGATCGATCCCGGATCCTGGCGATCGGCGATCGGGAACCAGGACACAGGACCCAGGACAACCCCAAACCCCATCGACCATACCATCGACCATCAACTTCGACATCTACCAGCATGCAGAGTAGTAGCATGGGACGGATAGAGACGCGAAGAGTGATTTATACTTAATCTCTCTGCAGGCCGCTGTCATCGCCTACTTAATTATTGTTTAGCAACACTCCTATTCATATATTTTTCATCCCAAGGGATAACTTTTCATGAAGCTCTCAACACTGATAACCGTAACGTCCATTCCTCAAGGGACCGCTTACTCTAGACGTCTCCAAACATCGGACACGAGGCCTACCCGACCCAATATTATGGATGATGATAGACTGAGTAGCAGTAGCAGACCTAATGCTAATATCGACGATGACATAATGAATAGCAATAGCAGACCCGAAAATACGAGGCCGGAGAACAACAGACCGGCGAGTGGCGTCAATTCAAGCAATAACAGCAACACAGACGACGAGAACTACCTACCCAATGATGATGAATATTACCTTCCTCCAAACTCATTGACGGCACATGTCTTTGCAGCTGGAAATTCAGATGACTGGGGAGATGTCGCCAACAACTCGTCTAACAATACAACCTTTTCAAGCCCAGTATTAATCAGTAAGGAAAATGTAATTTCAATAGCAGCAGGGCAGATTCACTCAGTTATGTTAACAGATCAAGGAGTATTATTGACGGGGGGGCAAGGGTTGGGACTTGGTAGAAATTATAGCGAGGGTTTTGTGTCAATTACTGAAGTGCATAATATTCCATCTAATTCAGGAAATATCTTTAATGGTGACACTGCAAACAAAACAACTTTAGCGAAAGAAGTATCACCTCCTCCACGGTTTGCCAAAGTCTATGCCTCTCAGTATTTTACAATTGCACTCGATGAGAATGGTAATTTGTGGTCTACTGGATCAAACTCAAACGGCCAGCTTTGTTTGGGTGACAATATTGACAGAGACAGACTGGAGATGGTCAATCCTGACTCATACACTGGATTAGAAAATTCTATCAGAATCACACAACCTCCCACATTTGAACTAGGTAATAATACACCAGTTGAATATCTCGAATTCACTCTTCCTCCAAAGGAAGTATTGGATGCAAATGCTGTTGAGACTAATAACAACACAAAAATTATTGATGTGGCACTGGGTGAGAGGCATACATTATTGTTACGCCAAGACGGTGTGGTTTTTGCTTGTGGATGGAATGAATTTGGTCAACTTGGACTTGATTCTACTGAATCGAGTATTCTATCTCCATCTAGAGTGATATTGAATGAAGTCGTGGAGGGAATTACAGCCGGAAGGGGTTCTTCGTATTTGCTTACGGAAAATAACACCATCTACGTGACAGGGACAAATTTTGATGGTCAATTGTGTCTGGGGAATAGAGAAGATCGACCGGGTCTTACTTTGATGGATCCTTTTGCAAAAGATGACGGATTGGATGGATCCAATACAAATATCCATGCTATTACTGCTGGCAAATCTTCCTTGTACATTTTACTTTCCGATGGACAAGTCCTGAGTTGTGGAGATAACACTCATGGTCAATTGGGCATGGATAACAATTCTACCTCGATAGATATTCCAACGCTGATCCCATTGGATGAAATTGTCAACGTCTTCTCTGGCCCACTATCGTACAATGCCTTCTTCGTACAACAGAATGGATCAGTTCATGCAGCTGGGTACAATGGAGGAGGACAGTTAGGGACCGGAGATGGAATTAATCGCAACACCCCAGCAATTGTGGCGTGCTCAGATTCAACAAATATAGATGAGGAAATGGCCGCTAGCACATTGATTTCAAGTAGCAATGATCACACTCTATTCCTTGGGACTGAAGACACTTTTTTATGTGATGGTTCGTCCACTACGGCTAGTCCGACAGCTACTCTGACGCCGACTGTGTCGCCTACAACAACTGCTAAACCAACAGGGTCGCATGTGCCGACTACTTCTACTAACTTACCGACAGTTTCAGTATCAGTTGAATTGAATAATTCAATTGTACCTACTACAACCACTGCACCTTCTTCTGAGCCTTCTCCTATGCCATCATTGGAACCGAATGTAAGCTATGGAGTTAAGCTTCTGCACGCATATACATATTTGATAGGATTAGCTGTTTACTTTGTTGCATGGGTATAATGTTGTGTCGGTTTCTAAGTGATATACGGAATGCTGTGCTGGTTGATATTGTGACAGAAACTGCATTCACTTTTATAAATACCTTCATTTTATTGGAAGAACGGCCTAAAGTCAATTTGAGTTAAAAACTGTTCATATCTGATACTGTCTGGCACCAAAGTCGAGACAGCCAGCTACTTCGAAAGCTTTATATCTTTCTTTCTCTTCCCAACTTAAAGATTCATCTTTCAACCTTTCACGAATATCTATCAGCATCTTCTCCACCCTAATATCCAAGATGGCGTTGGCAACTCTCCACACAGCGTAATCACCCAGTTCTCTCTTCTTTACCTCTTCTCGGTTTCTAGCAGTCCACCAAGATGTAGGTGGGCAGTTCACAACCCGTGCTCTTGGCACAATAATGGGTTTGACATTCAGGGTATGGAATAGCAGACAAGTCGATTCGGCCATTCGCTCGGTAACCCCAAACCACAGAAAGTCGGGTTCATATGATAATGCTTTTGCTGCATCAATACTTTTTGCACTTGTGATGAACTTATTAATATCATATTCATGATATGATATCAGATCTAAACCACCCAAATCAACCAAGGCATATTCTTCGACCTTTTCAATATCAAATTTGCTATTTATTCTTTCCATGTACTTTTCAATGCTTATGTAATTTGTCATGATTGGTTGTTGAGCATAGTATCTACCCATGAGGGATTTGTACATGGATCTCATTCCATCATAGACTCGTGATGATAGAAGATGGGACGGAGATAGACAATAGGACATTGATTCGGGGCCTCTAGTGCATATCTTTTCCTCAAATCTGTCAAGCTTCTCTTCTAAAGTAGAGTTACATTTGGTTAGTACCTTTTTATGATAATCCTCCACTAATTCCTGTACATCCAATCCCTCCTCCTTTGTACAAGCACGAGTTTGATTCCGTTTTTCTCTCCAATAATTGAAGGTATTAACTTTACCATTAAGTGCACACATTGCCATAGCATGAGAAGATGCACGTAAATCTGTAGGCTCTCGTATCATAGCTAGAGACCTAATTCTCTTTGATACAGGAAGGAACGAATTGTAATTGTCAAAGAATTTCGATAGGTTTGTTTTATTCGGACCATGGACAGGACGCAGTCTAGTATGCCCATAGGATACTTTGAATAATGGGAAGGTTCCAAGTGCAGCTTGTTCTTTCGCCCTTTGTAAAATCGTTGAATGGAATTCTTTCATGTTGAAACTATTGCTGCGCTGACTGCCAGGCATCACCGCTGAACAACACGAGGGATGACACAACAACATGAGAGATAGCAGATGAGCAACAAGGTGATACAAATGAGTGATCTCCGATGTTAGGCGTACCATCTTTAAAAATAGCTTCAAGTAAGTCGGAAATGGATGTGCCGCCAGTTTTTGCAATGTGATGAAAATGTAAAAAGTCTCGTCGGGGATCGTAATCATTATCCCTTTCGAGTTGTTGAGAGAGAAGATATGTAGCGTGGGGTGCCGTTAGATTCCATTTCTGGGCTATGGCTTGCACTAATGACTTGTCGTCTGGGCCTTTGATTTGATAAACCTCTGTTGACGGCGGGCGGATGTGATATGCATCATCCAACAGATTCATCTGATGGTGGACGACAATGCGTAATGAAAATGTATAAAGCATCGCAGCTACAATAAAGACCATCCGGGTGCATAATTTGATAGAGATGCATCGCATTTGAGATTTCATTGTTCATGATGTGGTGAAGATGGTGTTGTTCTTGAATGTGAGAATGTGTTCTAGCATTATGAGGTTGTTGACTGGTGCTAGTGCTGGTGACTGGCGTCCGTCAGTACCGGCTGATACACCGGTTACCGGGTACCCTATCTATTGTGCGTGGCAGAGAATCATCACAGCTCTATTAAAGCAGGACAACACCTTTACTGAAGTTTTAAGCTGTTCAAGATGTACTATTTACTCAGTCATTTTGAATTCTATCCGAACATTATCTATGACACTTAACACTGTTCTTAAGGCACATCTTCGAGACTGCCAACACCTCCATATTTATATAACTGTATGATGACTGTACTGAGCAGACCTCAGAACACACATGAACGTAACTCTAGGTCAAACAAACTTAAATGGTACCGACCGACATCATTTCCTTCCTGCCTGTCTTTTGTTTACCTCCTCTATCCATGTGTCAATGTTGCAGGCTTTATTCATTTCCAAGTGATGCAACCGAATCAAACTCAGCATCTGCTCGGGTAAAGTTGAACTATTTGCTTGACCCTCAATAACAAACCCTAAGTCAACAGTAACCATATCAGCCTTTCCAACAACGGTATTTGCTACCGTGTTTCCAAAGGCTGGTCCTTTGGTAACATCCATGATAATTTCAAGGTAATTTTCTTCTTTCGAACCACGGTAGGTGACGGGTAATTTGGTGCCAATAATGGCTGGTGTAGAGCCAATCATTTTCTTTACTACCCAGGGACCAGCACATACCCGTGGAATGAGTTTCAGGCATTTATTTCGATGTTCCTAAAATGTGTAGAGAAGATGCATCTCATAGTTAACTATTAGAAGATATTGGACCAAGAAATCAAGTTCTGCAGACGTACCTCATCTCCTTCAATAAATTGCCTCCATGCAATTTCCGAAGGTCGATCTCTATATTTTGTTGAGAAAGGACCATCATCTGCGTCTGGCCTGAATGAGTATGATTGGAAATTGCCCCACGGAACTAGTGAAAAAAAATATGCCCAGGTGAGTTGTCGTTGTGAGACATGAATTATTTGCAGATCAAAGCTCCTCACCGATGAAATTTATCACAAGTCTATACGCAAATTGAAACAATGATATTCATCATGAGTAAGGATAATAACGAAATATGAAGATGTACCTCAACGACTTACAAGAATGGAGTCGTCTCCAGCCCAACTTCTTGAGAAACTCTTTTCCATCGCTCCAAATAGTGAGCAGTGTTTGAATACTTTGCAGACTCTCCTTTATCACTGACAAAGCTGTCTACACCTAAACAGGCAAACAATGCCGTATCGCTTTGGACTTTTATCCCATCTTGAGCATAATTCTTTCCACGAACTTTTACTGTAGAGGCTGTCGGCTCTGACCACGCGTTAATCGGGGATAAATCAGGCAAACTACTGACCGAAAAAAGGTTATTTTGTTGTTTTGGAAGTCTTTGGTGCTCATGTTGTATATTGTCGGAGCATAGATCTACAATAGCATCGGGAGTGCATGGGCTATTAGCATTGACAAGCTGACCAGACTCGTTTGAAATGGTATCTGTTGAGTTGTTGATTGTCCCGTGGTCTCTTAGTAGTTGCGTCTCCATCTCCTGCCAATGAAAATCAAATACATGGTTCAAAGTGGTGTCAATTTGTTTCGATAGTCGATACCACCATGGCATTTCAATTTGTCCAACAATGCAGGATGGATCACTAGCAAACAGCCGAGGGTAGCAATATGTGAGCTTCAATTCCGGATGGATGTTGTCATTTTCACTCCAGATAGGAGTAGGGTTTCGAAGTGAGTCTAATACATGAATACTGTTTGCTGAGGCTACTTCCATAGTACTTTTCTCTTCAAGAGGAGCTGATGAAAATGATACATCCTGTTCATTGGCAGCATTCCCCAGACTAACCACAGAATCTACCTTTGGAAACAAGGATCCTCTGCTCACTTCTCTTCTCATATTCAATTTTCCCATCATGAGTCCTGCTTGTTGTTTCGCCGCACTAAGTTCCAATGCTGGTGAAGGCGGAGGCGGCATTGGGTGTTGCCAAGATGCTGCAGAAGTATCCCCCGATGGAGTTTGAAGGACACGTGAATCGTATTTAGCGTATGAGACTCGAGGAGTGCTGGGTACAACTTCATTTAGCGTTTCATCTTGAGAGGCGATGAGAGATAATAGACTGCCACCCTGAAGTAATGAGTCATCTCTACTGATTAAGGGAGAAGATTCAAATGGTTTTGGTGTCCGTTCTTGTTTGTATATTGGGGTAACAGGTACATCCTCGTAACTTCTCGTTTCACATTCTGATGCTACCAGTGATAGTAAACTTCTCTCGTGAACTAATGAGTCATCTCTATCCAATAACGGATTAGAAGCAAATGGTTTCGGTGGTCTACCACCCTGATGGCCTTGTTCCGAATGACATCCTAACAGGGGATTCCTTCGAATCTGACTTTGTGCTTCCGAAGTGCTCATTCGATTGTAATCGTACTTTTCATTCCATTTATTGCTTCCCCCATTCTCAAAATTTGTAGGACTAGATCGAGGAGCGAAACAAGAGAACATAACGGAGGTCATTCCCTGATATCCTTGTTTAGTGTCTTTGTGTTTGGTGTCTTTGTTAATTGTGCTTGAGCTGGATGAGCTTGATGAAGGAACTGGTTTAGGTTTCATATTCTATTTAAAATAGTTATTGCAGGTGTTGTTTGTAGTTTACGATCTTTTGCCATAACATAAGAAGTTGTAAATTGGATGTTAGAGAATTGTATGAGTGGTAGGTGTGAACGATCGCGCAAGGCAACGCAATTCAGCCAGTTCCGCAACTAGTTTGCCAAATAATCGTCAAATGAAAGATATCATCGATCTGAAATCAATACAAGACAAAATCTTGCAAGTGAATAAATAAAGAAGGCAGCAGAAGTACGTGGTCTTCCAGGCATTCAGTTCAGTTGCAACTCGCAACAGAGTGGTGCAGGAAACAAGAAAGGTTGTGAATTTCACATCTCATAATCAGCACGATCTGATTAGATTCCCATTGCGGTCAGCGATGAATCATTGCATACCAACAATCTTGATTAAACATCTGCCTCTGGTCACGATTAGTCGAATGAAAATTAAATAATGGATTATGGGGAGTTGGGTGTTTCCTCGCTGCCCGATGCTCTCACCTTTGACTCTACGCGGTACAACTTGCTTTTAACTATTAACCGTGCCGCTTCCTCTGCTTGACTTCTCTATCACCTTGCTTGGTTTATTCTCCCTTGTTCGAGTCTGCATAGGGTCTAGAAACCATTCGAATTGTTCATTTTGTTTTCGTCGATTATTTGGTTGATATGATTGAGTGTGATTAGTTCTTTGTTGGCGTGTGTCCGATTGAACGGAGAATCTCCCCGCAGAAGGGAGAAGACAAAGAAGATTCTAACAGATTTTATGGTATCTTTTGGGGACAGAATACGTGGCCACGACTTCAACAAACCCACGAACAGCCGTTGAGTAGGTATCTTTAAGAGTATGAAAGTATTCATTTATTAATACTAGGTATTTAATTAAAATTGCTGATCATAGATAAAAGAATGACGGGCCAATAATATCAAGAGTAGGTACCCCCACCCCCAACCCACTGTGTCATTCTTCTTTCTTAAAATGTCTCAAGCTAGTGGCGCCCAAAACTCGGACTGCCCCCAAAACTCGGACTGAGAACAAACCTTGAAATCAAGGCCCGCTCGCCATTATTGTTGCCTTCAACCATTACAACTATGCACAGTTAGAGATCAATGCGACCGGGCGTTCCACAGAGCAGGACCCTACTATCTAAGAGTCGTTCTTAAATGCGCACTCAACCTGTCACAGTGGAACGGCGGCTCAAATTTAAGATCTTCCAATTGCGGGTCAAACCATGACAACACCCATCATCGACACTTTTATGCGGACATTCCTCCGCTGCTACTACAATTTATCCCTCCCACTCCCACCAACATCATCAGAACCTCTAATGTCAACGCCATTTCACCTGGAGGTGTCATCGCTGCCTCCGCTTCCGCCGATTTTACTCCGCCATCACCGACACGGCCAATCACGAATTTCTATTATATGTCCACTTCGGCCGGCTGTTATACATCAAATACAGCCTCCTCCAGAACTCCCAAGCAATCCACAACCCGCGTTTGAAATGGAGGAGGGATTGCGCCTGTTTGTGGTTGATTGGTGAGTGGGATGGGGGTCCATTCTATATTGTACTGCCTAAGATATTACTTATGTCATTCACTTCTTGTACATGCTTGATCCCTCGAACTCCATATTACACACAACAATCACCCGTTCTATGGCCAACAAATATAAGAAAGAGCAATTGCGCATTAATGTTGCCAATAGGTAAGCAGTAGCAATTCTATTTTCCTGTTTTCATGCCAAAAAATTAAGAATGGTGATCAACTTACCATTTTGGCAAATTGTTATGCCCAACAAATCACAGTCTCTAACCTTGTCCAACTCGAAAGTACTCTATTGTAAACTCGGTAGCAATAATGGACCTGAAGAATGCAACAATCAACCTCAAAATGGTGTATAACATTGCAATTAATTCACAGAATCATAATTTTGACATCACGTAACAAATCAATCGAATTGAAATTGATAAGTAATAGTTTAAAGTAAAAGAATATAGTAAATTGAATGCATACAATAATTCTAAATTGTTTTATATTGAGCTATTTTAATCGGTATGTTTGTATTCATAATGTAATGAAAATAATCATAAAACCATCCGGGTTCGGTTCTTGACTGAACAAATGCAGATCTGCAGACAAAAATCTGGCCATTGTTGCTTACTTAGTTACTTTGATCCTGTGAACAATATCACGTGTTGGTGAAAAAATCTCTCTTTTGTCCATCGACACGAACAATTTTGTAGATTGCAGCAGTAGCCTCTCAAACAAGGCTCACATAACCTGCCAAAGAACTCTCACATCTGCGCTTACCTGCACTGGATACAAATCTGGGTCAATTC
>JALLPH010000967.1:0-13294 GCA_036939855.1 Cyclotella choctawhatcheeana
GAGTTTCTAAATTTCTCTGTGACAAAATTTTCGCTGGGGACCCTCAGGTCTCATGTAGTGTACCATCATTAAAATCGGTTAGCAGGCCTTTTGAGTAGATGGACTGAGGATACAGATTGACACATACATAGCTTATAAACAATACTTATGGGTAACTTGTCTCAGTTAATCAAACATAACTTATTCAGACATACTTCCATTTTCATTTCCCAGATAGTTTTGCTGCGTTCTGACCCAAATTCAACTTCTTACCATCCAAAAATGACTTATCAACTTTGACAAATCCATATTCAATACATCTAGGAGCAAATTGAATGTTTGGCTCCTTATGAAATCTCAAGTACCCAGCAGCTTCTATGGAATCAAAAAAATCCAGTACAACAGTCATTGGTGCGCTATGAACTTCTACCAGGATTTGATGTAACATTGGTATGTCGTCGGATAGCCAATCTTGGTATGTTTCCCATTCACAGTTTTCGCAATCAATTTTCTAGGTGAGTTGCAATTTGAGAACGAAATTTAATCTATCTGCGAGATGATATGCAAAAGGACCATGATTTATTGAACTCACGAAAATATCAATGACATCGAGCTTTTCATGACCCAATTCTTTAATTGTATCCTTCAAGGATTTAAAGACATCAATATCTCCTTTCTTTAGAACTGCAGAACCCGAACCGCCGTGCTGGCGAAATCCCCATCTGTGGTAATGTGCTCTTTTCAGCGCTGTCGGTTTATTGCCCTCAAAATCTCCCATGTCAAAAATATGAAACTCACAAACTTCTTCGCCTATCTCTTTTTGCATTCCTAGTTCGAAGGTAAAATCGCCATTGGAACCAACAGAGTATATAACACAACCTGGATGGTTTGGATCTTTTTGTTTTCGCTCACGGGCAAGTCTTGCAATCTGATGTGGATCACATACCTGGAAGCATTTTGGGAATATGAGATTTGAAAGAGCATCATCGATTATGTGGAGTTTCTAGATAGGGTATGATTGTTTGAAATGCAGCTGCTCACCCATTTGGGTCCATCCCTAAGCGAAGACGGATACCAAGAATATAAGATGCAGTTCGAGCATATGAATATGCAAATGACTAATGATGAAACAGAGAAGCATACCCATTCATTGGAATACCCACTCTCTTTTCAAATCTACAGGAAAAGTTTGGTTCGTAATTCTGTTCAAGGAAGTAAACTTCAGACACAGGCAACCATGAATGACAAAGTAGATTGCATTTCTTGGTAACAGTTACTCACATTTTGATACCAAGCCTGAACTGACTTGTAGTTACTTCCCACCCGCCTTGTGTATGGCCATACCAATGGATCCGACTGTTCCCACCCTGCTTCGGGATGAGTCGTAAATGGCTTTTCGGGATAGCGATGGTTCTCGTGTTCTACAAACATTTGATGGAGGTGCTTCCATTGATACGCCGGAATGTCATTGAAAAATCCGAAGCTTTGTTGGCGGGCTAGTTCAAAGTCGTTCTGATCCGTAGACTGTTCCGATTGAACCAGAGGTGTTGCGCTGAGCGAGTCAGCTTTTCTGGCATGATTTGACGAGGTGGTTATCACTGCCAGGACGATGAAGATCAGAGTTATGATATAATATTTATTTCCGGCTACTATGATGCTACTGGCAGTTGGGGATGGTACATGGGCGAGAGAAGCTGCATTATCGATAACGACAGATCGCGTCTCAGCGTCATCTCTGTGGCGAGATCGGATATTGCTGTTGCCTACCATTGACTGACCTCAACTGACCTCAATAAGTAGAGCGAGGAGGAGGGGGGGACGCAACAGGAGAATTCCCCGACAGGAAAACGATATTTCAATATACAGGTATTAAGACTAAAAAGAGCATATTGATAACCATAAAATTTTACTCACGTTGTTTGACGCTGTCCTCTCCCTGCCTGCTCCATCCCTGTGCCTCCCAAAATAACGAGAGCCCCTCTATCTGATAACAAATCAATATAAAAGAGGCTCTTTCACTGTCTTGATTGGTCTTGTTGTCCCATAATCTACTTTTTCGCATGCACCTATGCCATAGAGGCGAAGTGTGACCAACCATCATGACCCAAAGCGAAGTGTGACCAACCATGACAAGATGAGAGGCGACAACTCTTGGTACGATCCGAAAAAATTGTCTCGAAAAGATGATGATGCGACAATTCGAGTATCTGCGACACTCTAACAATCACTTTTTGCCTCATAATTTTGACTGTAACAAACAAACACAACATCATATAATATCACCTCCTCTAACATTATACACACATCCATACATCAACATGAGAGACGACGAAATTCTTGGATTGGGCTTAATCGGTGGAGCTGCCGCGTATCATTTGCACAAAAAGAACGAGACAAAGAAGGCTGCAGAGGCAGAAGGGATCACATATGAGGAAATGAAGCTCCGACAGAAGGCGGCTCATAATCATGAGAAGGCGACTACGGCAAAGACGGCTAGAGGACGGCGCAAGGCCGAGGCTAAGGCTGTGGCATGTGAAGAGCAACTTGCGAGGTTTAAAGCTTGAAGAAGCTAAGAAGATGGAAATCAGGCAGTGATGAGATAATTGCGGTGTTTTAAATGATGATTGAAGAATTGGGTGATTCATTGAGGATATGCTGCTGCGTGCGTGTGTCAAAATAATTCAACTAATAAACAATCTATGAACACGCTCCACGCTAACAATAGTCACCACATCAGACACTAATATAGCATGTACTATAAGACTTTAGCAAACAGAGGGTGCTTCTACGCACATTTTGCTTGTATTCATTGTATCTAATCTTCAGAAACCCAATTCTTTATCCGATTTATCCTCTTCCTTGGAACATGTCTTATGAAAAACGGTGGTGCCACACTGTACGCCTTAGACAAACTATAGCTGAAATAAGGCTCCATCACCCGTCCAATCGAAAGTAGTAAATACAAATCCGCCGACGGATCAAATAGACTTAACAACCCGTCGTTTACCATGGCTCTAAATGTATTCTGTGTCAATTGTCTTGCATTAACCTCTGGAACTAATGTATCCGCAACCACCTCTCTTGCAATGGATGCCAATTGTTCATCTTTGTACATTGACTCGAACGTAAATAATAAAGGTGGAGCGACATGGTTACTGCCATTCACTTCTCCTCCAATCAAATCTATACAGTCTTCGGTCGACGACAATGTCGTATCGTGACTGCATTGTGATAAATGACGTAACTCCGCTTCCATGTCAAGCAAATGTTGGAGCAATGCATCACGATACGTAAATGATGGATCTAGAGTCTCTAGTGTTGCCTCACAATGACAGTATAGCATGGCATTTCGAAAGAGTTGTGGGGTTTGACAGCATTTTCTTTCGATAAAGTTATTACTCGATGATTCTGATTCAAAGCATTCGACACTCTCAGAATTCATTATGGATTGGGTGATTGAATCACCCAGTAATGGAAGCATTTGCTGTCCACTCTTGACTTTGTTGTCTTGAACATCTCGAGTAAAGTTTAAACACTTGACCCAATGAAGGATTTCACCATTGGTATTGGTACTATGATTGCGATTCATGGTGCATACGGACGAAGCGTGAATCTCCCGAATACAACCGAAACGAACGTCATTCCCCAAACAATTACAAGAGTATTTTGTGCCGGCCGTCATTGTCTTTATCTTACCCAGAACCTCACAGTAATCTCCTATCGATAAAGGTTTCTTCTGGCGTTGTTGCGGTCCTTCTAAATCGTGATGCCAACCATTGTTCGAATCGTCGTTATCCCAATATCGAACATCGATCGATCCCGTCCCGTCATCCAGGACCAATAGAATGCAGCCATTGGGACGCCGATCTATGGCTGTTATAATGCCCTGGAGTATAACTTTGGATAATGGTAGGATGATGTTGGGCGGCCGTTGTTCGTCGTCACGAGATGATGCACATGAAGAACAAATGAAGCAATCCACTCCGTTGATGAGAGGTAAACCAACTACATCGCCAATGAGCAACGGCGTGTGCGTCCAGTACTGAGGTGAGAGACCGATTGTGCGATAGTCGACTGCTGCTGGTGTTGAGTATGCGTTGTTCGGCAGATGATTCCTCATGGTATTCGTTGAGCGAGTCGGCTTTTCTGTCATGATTTGACGAGGTGGTGGTTATCACTGCCAGGACGATGAAAATCAGAGTTACATATGATATATCATATATTTATTCCCGTCTTGATGCAACTGTCAGTTCGGGATGGTACATGGGCGAGAGAAGCTGCATCATCGATAACGGCAGACGTTGCGTCTCAACGTTAATAAGTATTGCTTTTGCGCCTACATAGGAGGAGGGGGATGATGAGACGCACAGAGGAGACCCCCACAGGAAAACGATATTTCAATATACAGGTATTAACACTATAATATGTATATTGATACCCATAAAATTTTGTTTTACTCACGTTGTTTAACGCTTCGTCCCCTTACCCCTTACTCTCTTTGACGCCCCCGAAAAAAACTTTTTACCGATCAGCTTCTATCTCCGTAACACAACTCAATAAGAGGCTCCTTATTATTTGGGCACTGTCTTGATTGGTCTTGTTTGTTGTTGCCGCTTGTTCTACCAGTCATCAACGGTCTACCACGGCCAACGGCAATGGCAATATGGAATATCATCAGAAACCGTTGCTATGTGCAACAGATATGGTTCTTCTGGGGCTAGAGCACATCATACTATGTCATATGTGTGTATTGACGGCATTTTATGGACTGTAATTCCTCTTCCTACGATAATCATACTCAGAAAAATATACATCAGAGTACATCGAATACATTGAATGTGTTGTTTATAGCTCTTTATAGCAACGAAAAATCGATTTCACATCTACCCCGTGCATGGATGATGCACCAAAGACGGATGTTATGGTAACTGGAGGCAGAAATAAGTTACACGGCATTCATTCGTCAAGTATATATAGATAGGTGCACCTCATCAAATTTTCTTGCAGGTAGGACGTGACCACACAGCATCTCAGAATTTCTCAGTAATTTTGTATAAACTCAACTGTCTCTTCTTAAACCATCCTTGAAGTAATCCCATACAAAGCCGACTTCGTTCAACTTGTCTATTTTATCTTGGTCCATTCTATCATTCTTGTAATCGGATCTGAAATAAAGTGTAGTATAGATACACGTGAAAGTATACAAATGATTTTGATCAAGGTTTGAGTCGCAATCACAAACACAAAAGTGATACATTCAGGAGCATACCTCTGACTCGTAACCCATCTGCCCAGCGTCTTATACTGTCTATCCTTAGTCTTAACTATACAATGGCCATGCCGCTGCTTGAAAACACACAATTCCCTCTTTATGCGACATCATCATAAAGGTGAGTATCTTTACAGCAGTACTAGAATTCAAACGCGATACAAGTTGTTTACGACTCACAAATTTCTCATCCCAGATGGCTTGTCCTTTTTCTTTACCCCAATCAAATCCCAGTCCATCAAGCAATGCCTCTCGTTCTGGAGTCATGGAGGATCTCCCGTAATTTTTTAGTTTCCTTCGCTCCATCCTTTGCTAGATTGGTATTGATATGTGATGATGATGAATCAAAGTCAGTTACACAAGAATTTCACGTTCCCCACTTTCCAACTCACCTTGTTGACCCACACTCCCAAATTAATACTGCCTTCTACGTGTTTCTGAGGGACGCGACAATGATGTTCTCGAGCCTTAAACTCAACCAAGCAGTTGTAATGACGTCTCCATCCAAAGTCACTGTTGTTGGAAGAAGTCGATGTACCGTAACTGCTAGAGTTACTGGAACTATTGGCAGCCACATCTGACGTATTCGTTTCGGCGTAGTGAAATGACGGCACTGGTGGTGGAGCTGGCATCGTTGCCGAGACTGGTGATTCGTGATAGTTTGTTATTTCTGGTGATGGGGTAAATTCACTCTCAGTCTTTAGGTATATATTGTTTGGGACGCTCGCCGCCGGTTTTCTGTCGTCGGTGTCATCATTTGATTCCTGATGAGTAGGAGAGGGAGGGCTCTCAAAGCCCTCTTTGGGATTGAGGCTGAGATGATCATGAGATTCTTCTGGGGTTTTGAATCGACTTAAACTTTGCAATTCTTCCTCGGTATGAAACTCTCCGTTGCTTCCTACGTGCGGTGGAGTAGTCCCGGGGAAGTATTCGTCATTGCCGGATGAAGCAAAGGCGCTGGATGATGCCATATTCATACCTGAAGCTGCCAATGTCCGAGAATTTTGGTGGTAGTGGTTGGGATACATTTGATAATCCCATTGCGGGTTTGAATGGTAAGGATGATAACGACTTGCATTGTATTGAGCGCTATAATGGGTTTCGTCTGGAGATGCTCGAGGACGCAGCGAGCGGTGCGGTTCGGATTGGATACTACGTTGACTTGGAAGAGCATGATAATATGATTGATGATCATAATGATAATTGGGATATGGTAGATCTGGAGGGGTTCCGTAAGGGGCGTCGTTCATCAATTGCATCTCTGCACTGCGCTGAACATGCGGATTCATAAGCGAATAATCTGTCGAGCTATGGTGTGTTTCTGGTAGCACTTGTGGAGGTGAATGATCTATTGAGATATGGTTTATGTCGTGTTGCACTTCTCGATGATATGGATGAAAGTGATATGGCGGGGTTTGTCGAGGCATGGTAGTGTTTGATGCTGGATTACTAGGTGTGGCGTCGTCGTTTTTACTCGACTCTGCCTCACGAGTAGGATGATCCTCTGACATTCAATTAGGTTGATCTCGATGATTTACTATAGCTCAAGAGTTTTTTGCATCCAATGAAGGGAAGGTTTAAATGGGATGAAGTGATTGATCTTCTTTGCGGTCTTATTGACTGTGGGTTTGAGACTTCACGAACGACTAAGTAGCCGATATGCATTCACAAATTTCAAGACAGCGTCTTGCATGTGGAACGGCCTCAAGTCTATAGAACATTGATTTTTTGGATCGACCATTTGAATGAGGCATCTTTTTTGGTATCATGTGCAATAGAGCCATATCAATGACTTGAATACTTACACTAAAGCAGGTTCTTGGCACTGTGTCGCCTACAGATGGCGCATGGGGCCTAGCAGAGAGTGAGAGACGTTCTTTCTCGAGCCACTGTGTTCATTAATGTAGATTATGTACTAACACAACATGTCATGTGAATATATTAATATTGTATTATTCACAAAAAATATATTTTAATTATCTTGCATTCCTACGGTTGAAGCTAAGTCTTCATAATAAGCCCAGTGGTTTCCTTTAATGATACTCATCCGCCTTTGTCCAAGCATCTGCATCTGTTTCTTTTTGGTAGTGTTCAAACAATGTTTCTGGGTCAAGTCCAGTTAATTCTCCCTTGACATGCTTAGAAGCAGCATCTGCAAAGACCTTCACCAAATTCATATTTGTCATTAAAGGAATGCCAAAGTCAACAGCAGTTCGCCTCATCAAAAAGTTGTCCTCGAGACGCTTAGACTCATGGGTGGGCACATTTACAACGAGGCAGATCTCTTTCTCCCGAATCAATTCAAGTGCATTGGGTCCATCGCCTCCCTTTTCTGTTGGGTATCCGACAATAGTACATGGAATGCCATTCTTTTGAAGGACCTCTCCAGTTGCTTTAGTGGCGAACAAGTTGTAACCCAATTCATGCAGCTGATAAGCACTGTGAGTCACATCATTTTCCAGGCTAGATTGAACACTGAATAGGATATTTTTCTTTGGCATTTTGAATCCAGTGGAGAGTAAAGCCTTCAAGAAAGCTTCCTCTTTGTTAGCACCAAAGCACGCAACCTCGCCAGTTGACGCCATCTCAACACCCAAGACTGGGTCTGATCCACGGAGACGAGTGAAGGAGAACATGGGTGCCTTTACGCCAACAAAGTTACTGGGGCGATTTCTAGTTTCCAATGTAGGCAAATCCATATCAGACGTATCTGCACCGACAATGGCTTTGGTTGCTGCTTCAATGAAGTCAACTCCCATTGTCTTTGACACAAATGGGAAGGATCGAGAAGCTCGGACATTGCACTCAATACACATGACTACGGATTGAATAATCAATTGTCAGCATGTCGTAAGTAAGTTCAAAATGATCATTAAAAGATTCGCAGCACGCACCATCTGTGTCCTTTGCTACAAATTGGATGTTTACGGGTCCAGTGATGTTCAAACGCTTCGCGATTTTACGTGCTGCATCTCGAACTCGCTCCATCTGGTAGGCAGTCAGATCTTGAGGAGGAAGAACAAGGGTGGCATCACCGGAGTGAACACCAGCATTCTCGATATGCTCGTGAATAGCAGCAGCAATAATTTCTCCATCCTTAACCACACCATCGAATTCAATTTCTTTAGCTCCTTCGATGAAATCAGAGATGACAACTGGGTGATCTTTGGAAACTTGCGCAGCTTCTGTAAGACATGCCTTTAGCTGTTCATCGGACCATGCAACATTCATGGCGGCTCCACTAAGAACATAGGAAGGACGCACGAGAACTAAAAGAGTAACAAGTTATGAGAAGACCAGTGATATTCAATACTTCATACGTTCGCAATAACTTACCTGGATATCCAACATCCTTTGCAAAGTCCAATGCACTCTCAGCACTAGTGAGCTCTCTCCAACGAGGCTGTTGGACGCCAATATCATCAATCATATCAGAGAACTTCATCCTATCCTCTGCGTTGTCAATCATTTTTGCAGGTGTACCAAGCAGCTTCACTCCGGCTTTATCAAGAGGAATTGCAAGACCGTTCGGGATTTGACCGCCAACACTCACAACCACTCCCTCGGCATTGTCCTTTTCATAGATGTCTCTGATGCGTTCGGCGGACAGCTCGTCAAAGTACAATCTGTCACATTCGTCGTAGTCAGTTGACACGGTCTCTGGGTTATAGTTCACCATAGTCGCTGTTTTGCCCAATTCACGAAGAGTTCTGATAGCACTCACCCCGCACCAGTCGAATTCTATGGAGGACCCAATACGATAGCAGCCACTTCCAAGTACCATTACTCCTCCATTAGCAGACTCGACATCATCTTCCTGTCCATGGTACGTAGTGTAGAGATAGTTCGTGTCTGCCGGGTATTCCGCTGCCAAGGTATCAATTTGCTTTGTGTTAATAGTGATATCAAAGCTCTTACGCTTGGAACGGACCTCTTCCTCGGTGACTCCAAGACATTCAGCAAGCTGCTGATCAGAGAATCCATTCTTCTTGGCTTCCAACATCAAGGCATGGCCGATGCCATCAAGCGTACTTGCCTTAATCTTGTCCCAAGTCTTTACGATTGCCTCGCATCGACGTAAGAACCAGTGATCAATCTTGGTGATGTCATGAATTTCCGACACAGAAAGAGTCTTTTCATACAAAGCTTGTGCAATGGCAAAAATACGACGGTCAGTGGGTACCTGCAACTCTGTCAAGAGAGCCTCTTTGGTGAAGTGTTCCCTAGGCGCAAAGCCTGGATTGGATGGGTCAACCATACGAATAGCCTTTTGCAATGACTCCTCCATGGTACGTCCAATACTCATTACTTCTCCTACACTCTTCATGGCGGATCCAATTTGAGTTGACACTCCCTCAAACTTGGTCATATCCCAACGAGGGATCTTAGTGACGATATAATCCAAACTGGGCTCGAAGCAGGCCTGAGTCTTCTTTGTCACGGCATTCTGAACCTGAGAATTAGAGAGGAGGGCGTCAAGTGGTGAATAAGGATTCATTATAGATACAAATTCATGTAGATACAATGAATAATGCACTCACTTCATTGATAGGAATACCAAGAGCAAGTTTTGCAGCCACAAATGCTAGTGGGTAGCCAGTTGCTTTGGATGCAAGAGCAGAGGAACGGGAAAGACGCGCATTCACTTCAATGATGCAGTACTCAAGAGATTCAGGGTGCAATGCATATTGAATATTACACTCTCCGACAATACCCAAATGTTTTACAACCTGTTATGTTGGTTGAAGATTCAACAATAACAAGTAGTTTAGAAATGATGTGCCGATTGCAAGAAAACAAATGCAACGAAGAAATACTCACTCGAATAGCTGTCTCACGGAGCATGTGGTACTCTTCATCAGATAAAGTCTGTGAAGGTGCCATCACAATACTGTCTCCAGTGTGAATGCCCAAGGGATCAAAGTTCTCCATATTGCATACAGTGACACAGTTGTCATAAACATCCCTCACAACCTCATACTCTACTTCTTTCCATCCCAACATACTCTTCTCGACAAGGATTTGGGGACTAGTTGCTAATGCCTTCTTAGCATTTTCTCTCAAGTGAGCCTCGTCAACACAAATGCCACTACCCAAACCACCAAGGGCGAAAGCTGAACGAATCATAAGCGGGTAACCAGTCTTCTTGGCAGCTTCTACGGCACCTTCAACGGTTTCAGTAGTATAAGACTCGGCAATTTTCTCATTGATTTCATGGAGCTTGTTCGAAAATAGCTCACGATCCTCGGTGTAAATGACAGCCTCAATGGGTGTGCCTAACACTTCTACACCGTACTTGTCAAAGATTCCATTCTGGTACATCTCCACAGCGCAGTTGAGAGCAGTCTGTCCTCCCATGGAAACGACAATACCATCAGGTTTCTCTTTCTTGATGATTTCTTCTACAAAGTCGGGTGTGACGGGGAGGAAATATGTGTGATCGGCCTTATTGTGGGATGATTTGTTGTCCATGTTGGTTTGGACGGAGGCAATGTTGGGGTTCATGAGAACGACTTCCTTGCCTTCTTCTTTAAGTGCCTATTATTCAGTTAGAATGTAGTTAGAATGTGTGATGTAAGAGTAGGAACGTTACATGAAGAAATACTGCATTTTATAGCCCAAACATGGAACCTTACCTTAATAGCTTGTCCGCCTGAATAATCAAACTCTCCAGCTTGTCCAATACTGGTACCTCCACTTCCCAACAACAATATCTTCTTCACATCGCCTACTTTGGGGGCTAGCTTACGAACCGGGAATTGAACAGGGGCCTTGGGATCCTTGCATGCGGCAAGGAAGGTATCAAACATGAACTCAGTGTCAGTTGGTCTGCGTTGTAACAAAAAGTATATAAGATAAATTATTTGAGTTAGTTGTGTTTCACAAAAGACGAGCTCAAACATATCATCCCAAAGAGACATTATGACTCACCCATTTCTAAACTCTGGATGAAACTGTGCTGTGAAGTACGGTCGGCTCTTGTGAATGAAGCCTTCATTACTTCCGTCATTCAAGTTGGTAAACAACTCAGTGTAGTCTGATCCCAACGTGGTAGTATCAATATGATACCCGTGATTCTGTGATGTAATGTAACATTCACCCGTAGCATGATTAATCACTGGTTGATTCTGTCCACGGTTACCAAAGGGGAGTTTCTTGGCCTGGCCTCCAGCAGCTAGACCAAGGAGCTGATTACCAAGACAAATACCAAAGATGGGCTTAACTTGATCTTCTGGCACGGAAATGGCACGTTTCAATTGTTCAATAGTTTCGACATTGTACGTCGGATCACCAGGTCCGTTGGAAAGGAAGAGACCGTCAAACTTGTGCATATCATCGGCAAAGGGATGATTCCATGGAACTACTGTCAATTCGCAACCCCTTTCCACCAAGAGACGAATCATATTGTACTTCATACCACAATCTACACCCATAATCTTGATGGGGTTACCAGCACCATATACCTTGGGTTCTGTTAAACTAACTTCGGCAACCAAATGCCTCTCATTGGGATTACCAATAGTAGAGAAGTCAGGAGCACCCTTACTCATATCCACTTCAATCCTTCCAACCATGGCACCCTTCTCACGAATTTTCTTGGTAAGCATCCTAGTATCAATGTCGCACAATCCGGGTACGCCCTCTTCCTTCAACCAATCACCAAGTGAGGATGCAGCCTTCCAATGCGAATAGTGATGGGAGTAATCTTGACAGATGAGACCGGAAGCCCAGATTTTATGCGATTCGAACATGGCCGGAAGACCGTACTTGTCTAGCTTCTTGCGGCATGGTACACCGTAATTTCCTACCATGGGAGTGGTTAGGGTGATGATCTGTATATGTGTTTCAAATGGTAGAGAACGATGGAGAGAGAGAGAGAGATTAAACGAGAAAGTGGTGAGTTGACAGTTTGCATGATAATCTATGTATGAAGATTCAGTGAGTTAGATAAGTACTGACCTGACCCAAATAAGAAGGATCTGTCAACGCCTCGGGATATCCCACCATACCAGTTGTGAAGACAACCTAATATGAAAGAAAGTGTACACGATCCAAGAAATGAATTAGATTACACGAGTTGCAAATGGATATCTTATATTGAACGCCATCATCCAAGCATAAAATCCTTTTTTTCTCACCTCGCCATCCACGGCAGCTTCATGACTACCGAAACTCCTTCCAACGAACTTGCTCCCGTCCTCCAAATACAACGTAGCCAACGCGGTGGGTGGCTCGGCGTCATCTCCCGATTGAGTGGCCATGAAACGTGATGCCACGCTTCGGCTTCCGATGTTGTTACGTCCACGATGAGAGAGTGACGATAGACGCGATGACAGGGGGCGTAGCATGGTCATGATATTATCTTGATGATGATATTGGATGAAGCTGTATAATGCCTATGAGAACGCTGATAAAACAAACCGTCTTTTAGGTTTCAGATTTGAGAAATGAAATATTATTTATGAGAGCTGTGTGTGTTGATTGATGATTGGTGTTGGTGTCAAATAATCAACAATGGGTTTGTAATTGCACTGCGCTTTGATAATACAATTGCAATTTCAATGCACCGACGTTAAGTAGGTAGACAGATGGTAAAAAATGTGAGATGCAAATTGATGGATACAACAGGCCAGGGTTGGTTGGTTTGGCAAGAAATCTTTTTCTACACACTTCTGGATCTTGATGGTATCATATTGAGTTGACGGGTGAACATGAAGTGATAGGTATGGTTGTATGGTGATGAGTGGTGACAGCACTGCCATCCAAAACTCGGGAAGGATGCTTGCTGAACACACTGTGCTGAACACGTATGCGTCTCTGTCGTGAAAGATATGGTTGAATCTTCAGAGTGAAACTGCATCATGATGACGTCATCTTGAACAACTTATGAAAGTACGTGTCTCTTGTGACACTTCTTCTTGTGACACTTCTTCTTGTGACAGCAGAGAATCTTTTACATACATACTTATATATTTTACTACCTATACTTAGTTAAGAATTGTGGGATTATCTAGGTACTTTTTACTAGGCCTAGTGGTCATTGTG
>JALLPH010000968.1:0-13292 GCA_036939855.1 Cyclotella choctawhatcheeana
AACCTTCAGATGACCCACCATGTTTAGATCATCAAACTTAATTGGAGGAATAATATTCCAATCAGTGTAAAAGCAGTATCTGCATTGCTGCACTGTTTCAGAAGCAATAAATGTCTTCATGCCAATGTTCTGCCGCGGTCCAGGGGTGTGAGACTTCTGACTTCTTCATTGCCCAATACGAATTCTGTTCGAAAGAGATTAGATGTGTAAGCAATCTTCCTTCGTCAACAAGACTGTCTTGCTCATTCAGATTGCTGCTTGCAGAATGGATCAGAACTATTTAAAGAAGTTCACGTGTCGTAAGTTGGACTGTTATCTAAAATATTATATTCTAACAATTAGATTCTCCAACAAGATAAATTTTTGTAAATGAAATTGTAATATACATAACAGACATTAAAAGGTTATTAAAGAAGATAACAATCACTCTGAAATGATTGCTGTGAAAATAGTTATGACTTCACTTTAGATCTTTCTTGCTCAGCATACTCTCTGAACTTGTCAATGTTTCTTATACCCAAAACACTCGTAGGAGCACCGCCTTTGTATGCCACTCCCAAAGCAGGCTCTTTTGTTGAAACAGGCCCTGTTTTAGGCACGACCTCACTAATGAGCATCCTGCGTTCTTTCACATACAGTTTCTGCCAAAACTCCACGATATCTTGCTTTGTAATACTCAGTAAGGCTCCTACCTCCGCTTGCAGTCTATCGTATTGAAAGCGACCGGAGGCAATTTCGCTCCAATTTCTAGTAACTTCAATGGCAAGTTTCTTATCTGGTTCCAATCTACTGTCAACTAAGCCCTTAACAAACAGTTCGATGTCTACAGATGTTAATGGTGCAATTAGCTTTTCGCCAACATCATCGAGGAAATTCAATATGGAAATAGTCAAATCTTCTGCAGTTGCGATATTGCTCTGGACAATGACGGAGAGTGTCCGAGATTGGTCGACAGCCTTTACTCCAGAGGATACAATGTAACCAAGCTGTTGGTTTGTTCTCAATTCATTAAATAGAGGCTCTTCTATGATGGCACTCAGTATTTCTACCAGTACATGATCCTTTTCACTTGTATCAAGACATTGTAGAGTGACCTGGGCTGCTGCGTTGTTATTTGAAGGATTCGGCTCCGATATGGATAGCCTTGTTGGTTTTTGGTCTTGGGAAGTTACAGGTAATGGTAGTGCTTTCAGTCTTTTGGGATACTGGTCTGCAGGAATTGTGCTAAACCCCAGGGTCTTATCTATTGTCTCTACAATGTCAAGAGCCTGTCAATTTTATGAGAAGTAGAAAGTAATCTTACAGAGTTAGTTTTTTTACTTTCTAAGAATCCTTGAAGATAAGTCATTGGTTCTTACCTCTTTGGTGTTATAGTTACCTTGAATGAGACCTACTCATTATGACACCGAATATTGTCAATATAAGTAAGTCAGTGATAAATACTTATGATAAGTATTAGAGAAATAATAAAAAAGTGATCACTTACATTCCCCTTTTCCTCTGGCCCATAGATTTTTGACGTAATCCTTGAGCTGAGACAAGGTTGTTGTCTTCATAGCACTTACAAGCTGATCATTAGAGTACTGAAAGTTAAGAGGTTGTTGCATAAGGCCGGCGTAGTAGATTGAATGTGCATATGGCTGCTTGACATTGAAAGCCGACAACGCACGCAAGAGGTTATCCCTGTATCTCTCAAACTCATCTTCGCTGGATGGCAAAACATCATCCAAATCTCGAGCTAATTTCGACGTTACATAACTAGCAAAGTCTTCTAGTTTGTCGTTATAACCGCCGAAAGTAAGTCTTTGTGAGAAGTAGAAAGTAATCTTACGGAGTTAGATTCTTTTATTTCTAAGAATCCTTGAAGGAAATTCATTGGTTCTTACCGAGCACCTCTTGGTAGCACCTGGAAGTCATAAGAAAGGCCTGCAAGCCGTGCATCATAGGTGTACTCATTCAGGTTATCACCGACACTATTTTGATACAACATGGCAAGAGCGGCTTGCGTTGGGTTCTTATAGAGATCCCCAGTCAGCAATTGAAAGATCATGAAAGCCTTCGGCTGACCAAATCTATCGTCTTGCTTGAAATATACCGTCCATCGCCCCTCTTTTCCATCATCACGAATCACAGAGGGTGGCGTAATTGGTTTCATTTTCTCCTCAAAAGTAAGAGCCTTTGGGTTGTCATTCGTCTTCACATTCTTCTTCAAACGCAAACCACTCTCGGATGGGATAAACACATTCTCTCGTGGGTAAGCCATTCCAAACCTCTCGGCTGGAGCACAATTCTCCCAAACCATTAGAGTCGACACAGGAATTGAGCGTATATTGTATTCAGTGCCGTACCATTTCTCAACTTGCTTTGTTTTGCCTTGAAATGACTTGCTGAATACGGTCAAGAATGAATTTTCAACTGTCAATCTAGAAATGAGATCCTTGCACGAAGCTTTGATAATCTCACGCTGCTCTGCTGATTGGAATCTGGTCCGAGGAGCATCAGACGATAGTAGAGTATTACTTGTCTCCCTCAGCGCCAATCTCCGCGGACCAGCAACATAAAGCGAAGGTGGGAACTTATCCATGGCAGTGACAATTGATTGAACATAATTCCCAGGTTGACCTTTTGTAGTATACCTCCATTCCAATTCATCAAGCTGTAAATTCTCATTAAAAACATAATCTGGAATTGGCGTCTCACGGAGCATCTTGACATACGAAAATATTGCCTCACACACATCATCCACAGCGGCAAGACCTTTCGATGTCAACTCCACAGTCACTTCAAATGTAACAAAGTCAGATAAATCGGCATTGTCCGAAGAACCCAATGCATTGGCCCACCCCTTTGATTTCAAATACGACAACAAGGATCCCACTCCTTCGTGTCCTAACAAACTAGAAACGAAGTAATCCGGTTTATTCAAACGAAATTCCGCACGTTCTTCCGGTGATGTGAATACCACGGGCCATGTAACGGTCACCTGCCGTAATTCTTGTATAGGCACAATTTCCATAATCGTTTTACGTCCCGGTACCAAACTCATATTCTCCTCATAGGGGTTAACTTTGTAGGCCCACGCCTCCTCGGGAGGACGAACGCCCTTATTCACAATATCACCGAATCCATCATCGACATACTTTTTCAAATCGGATATCGATTGAGGTGCCACCACCGCCAGGCACATTTGATTGGCCGAGTAATACTGTTCGTAAAACTCCATTAATTTCGATCGCAAGTCGATTCCACGTCGTTTCGTCTCTGTCAGTAAGGTATCCTTATTCCCCGTGAAGAATTTGGCGTAGGGATGATTGGAGTTGACTCGATCTTTTTCGAGTTCGTACAGACGAAAGACGTCATTTTGTAGATTTTTGGAGTGTTCGGAATCGATGGCATTGAGTTCTCGATTGGTGGCCGAGGCTGTGAAGAGGGGTACCGAGAAGAAGGATCCGAAACGAGATAGGGCCGATGCGAATCGGGATGGTATAGATGCGTCCATTTCAAAGTAGTAGACTGTTTTCTGTTTGAGATGCATGTATATGATGGAGGTGTTGTGAGAGATGCCAAGCACACTGCAATCAACTACATTCAAACTTGTAATACACAGCCAAACAATTATACAGACAATAGTACAATGATGGATTGTGGTTATGATTCGTACAAGCAAATCACTTCAACATGTATTCATACATTGACAATATGTTTCAATATGTATACTAACCTCGCTATCCGTAAAGGCATTATTAATCCCTCCATTCGCCGCTAAAAACTTGCTAAAGGAATCTTCATCGGGATATTTCTCCGTCCCCAAAAAGAGCATGTGTTCGCAAAAGTGTGCCTAAGAGATGATGGAACATAAAATATAAAGATATTATTAGATAGGTGTACCGAAATTGACGAATGCAATATAGTTTGTAATATATATTGTAAGCAATAATGAATGGACGTACCAAACCGGGAATCTCCACGGGATCCGAACAAGCACCCACATGAACATTCATCCCCACCGCAGCGGACGTTGTCGTGGGATCGCTGCATAGCAACACTTTCAGCCCGTTGGGTAAGGTGTACGTTTCGTACTGACGTTTGTCCAACGGGGGTTTTATAACTCGCGTCGATGACGACTCGACATTGTTGCCGATTAGCTGTGAGGATGATGAGGCGGAGGTGGTGTCGGCGAGAGCTGAAGAAGCCGAGGCGGGAAGAATGGACGAGGTGGCCAATAAAGAGAGTACGAGACGTCGTCTTGTGATGCTGTCGGCTGATGATGATGGTGTTGGATAGTCAGCGAGAGAGCTATAATTATTGGTGGAGTCATTGTCATTATCAACTGCTGCTGCTTCTGCTGACACCGATGGACGATGCCGATGATGAATTATTCTTGCATTATAATTTTTTGTGTGCAATGTGGTGGCTCTTTGGGATGGAGCGAATGCCAATGCTGAAGGTAGGCAGATGATGCATTGCAGTAATGATAGAGTTAGTAAGAATGTTGATGCACTGGGCAGTAGAAGACGAGATCTGCCGGTTTGTCGAGCCGTCATGTTCCGTTTGATGCAAATAATGACGTGATCTATGATCATTGTGATGTGTGATGATGGGAAAAGTCAGGCGGGAAAGTTACCTTTGTTACCTTTGTTAACTTTCAATATCATAGAACAAATTATGTGTGAGTTCTTTTTTATCATAGGTAAGATCTAAGATCGTCTCGTTAGACGACGACACGTACGCACAATGGAACGACGAGGCACTACATAAACGGCCGGCTAGACGGAAGGAGCGAGGATGCTCACTGTGTCACTACTAATGACACAATGGTAATACGCTCGCATTCATTATTGATGAAGATTCTCACTGTGTCCACTGTGGCGTAGTCGATTGGCTCTTCATGTTCTATGCTCCATTCACCAGCCGTTTCACAGATTCATCTTCTGTGAAAGATACTCTTTGCGTCAATGATGGTGAAAGAATCAAGAATCGACGATCTTCGATGATGACCAATGTCTCGTCTCTCCAACCATGTGAAGGATGCTCACTATGTCACTACTAACGACACAATGGTTTAATGACTTAATGCTTTTGCAGATATTATATTTCAGTTGAAATGTCTCGAAGATTGATTCTCATAAACTGAAACTCACCAACTATCCACAGTATGAATATATTCAAACCAAAACCACGCAGACCAACTCCTGAACTTGGATCACCCCTTCTATTCAAGGGATCATGCAACACCGAGGCGACCGAGGCATCAAGTATTCAATCTCTCCGTGGAAATTCTCTAACGAATAGCATAGAAGAAGGCAATAATCATCAAGACACTACCTTATCGAAAGTTCATCTTCAAACAATTACTACACCGAACCTCAGGATTAGATCTCCAATGACAATTTCTATTGGTAATCAGAAAACCACGTCTGTTGGCATCTTACCCCCGGGAACTTCACTCAAGAAGAAGACAAACGAATCGTCCGATGATGTACTAGTGACCGCCCGGTCGAAACCTACCAACAGAGCACGTAAGAATGTAGGTGCCTTTCGTCGAAGACGGCAAGATTACGCCACATGGAAAGGACGCGTGGGCGTCCACGTCGAAACCGATGAAATTGATTTGAAGAAACTGGTCAAGGCGATCAATCAGACGTTGAGCACTGACTGGGAGCTCGTAGATCATTACGACGATCATTACGACGTCATTCGGCTTTGGTTACCTGTTGACAATGCGCAGTTCAGCGGCGATGAGCAGAATGTACCATCAGGAGGTGGAGAGTATGATGCAGGTAATGGAGAGATTGACGCATCCATGCCAGAAGTGTTTGTGTTCGGTTTCGGTGCTGTAGTCTTTTGGAATTTCCGCAGCGAGGACACCGAGCGGAATTGGTTGGAGGAGCATTTGTATGCACAGAAGGATTTGATTGGGTCGAGGCATAATGATGAGGGTATTGATAGTGCTCGTGATGAAATGGCATTCTGTTATGGTGACGGTTTCAAGTGGCATAGAGATGTGGTGCAGTTGCAGACTAGAGATGCTGGTGAGACTCTGCTTTGAAAATGCTTGCACTTGTAATTTCACTCTCCTGCACCTGCACTTACACAAGCTTATACCAACATATGAATATCATCTTATTTTTGCCAGGAGAAAAGCTAGCAGTATCCTTCGCTGTGGCCAAGTCTGCCAATCTATCCATATACGAATGGTGTCTCGAACAAGCCGTTCAACGTAACTCACACATACCGGAAGCTTTGGCCAAGACGGGTGAATTGCACTTGAGCCGGAAAGAGATTAACGTGGAGATTGGACGGTTATATCTACTGAATAATGCTATTAATTTGGAAACTAACATGTTGGATACTCCCGAAGAGTTTTGGGAAGGTGAGTGCGTTTGGAACTGCAGCCCTTACTTGTAGAACAGATAACATTGACATTTTGTGTCAACTTCACACAAGATGACCGCTTTGAACCAGAATACGAAAAGACTCTCAAATACTTTAATGTAGCCTCCCGCATTTCCATTCTAAACAAACGTCTTGATGTTATGAGAAATCTTAATCAGATATTAATGGACTCAGCACATAATGTTCATGCAAGTGTGTTGGAATGGATTATTATATGGTTGATTGTTGCTGAGGTTCTCGTTGAAATGTTTAGTGCTTGGAGGGAGACTTACTATTCAGACTAATTCAGGCATGAAAGGATTATTGGCAGTTTAATGGACTGGTTGTTTGTTTAGAGGGAATAAACTAAGTTGACCTGTTGGTGTGATTCTCTCTCGTGTGCAGCTAAGCTAAATTAGTTAACTAAGCCACGCTTGTTTCTAAATCACCATGGGCCGAGAAGATAAGAGCAGTCCAATCTAATACTCTCTTATTTACTGGCTGATGGTGTATATGAAGTTGTGCTCCCTTGAGCCCTGAGACCAAGAAGAAAGTTGGAATATTACGAATACATTACTAGACACATTACAAATGGAAACTGCGTTTACCTAGTCTTAGTGCTAAGCATTGAAGACAAGAATCCGAAACCAGTTCCAATTGCATTGCCGCTAGAAGCTGCTGCACTGTTCGCCTTCTCTTCTTGCGCTTTTTTACCATATTTACCACGCAATTGAATCTCTGTAAGTTTCTCTGCTTGAATTGGGAGCAAAATGAATCGTCTTGATGATGCAAGTGGATTAAGTAAAAAGGATGAGTCCGATGACACTGACAGGAGAGATGATTGTCCAATTCCATTGACGAGTGAATCTGAAGATGCAGAATCACTCGAATTGCTTTCTCCAAACAGAGAAGTGAAAAAGAGGTCACAAGACGAGAATACTCGTGAATGTCGTTCTGATATAGCATCGTCGATAGAAGTTCCATCCACAACAGCAAGCTTTACACATTTGGATAATTGTTCCGTTATATCAACTATGATTCCTTGTGAATCATGAATGTGGCTGCCATCATCTCCAAATCCATGATGATTCCTCTCGAAGAAACATCGATGTATGAACTTCACATCCATTAACATTTGAATCAATGAAGAAGGAGAGCACTTATTTAACATGGCGTTCCCACCATTTGTATTTGGAATATCTTCTTCCGAAGCAACAATTTCTTGGTTTAAGGATCTAGAAAGAGAAGTCAGAGCTTCAGTGAGTAACGAACCTCTTATGGTGAGCATCATGTTGGGGACATGTTCCTTCTCCTTCATTGATATTCCAAGAGTTTGTGCATATTCTAAAGAAGGCACGGGTGGCAGCGAATCAGCAGGGCACACACTACGATTTAGAACTCCGGCCAATGCAAGAAGATACGACACAACATGCGATGAGACTTCTCCCACCACGGTCTTTTTGGGTTTTAACTTGTTCCCGTCACTTTTCATATCGCTAATCTCCTTGAGTAGTATATCATCTTCTTTTTCCATCAAACTATTGAGTCGCCTCCACTCCATATCTGAGACAGTGCAGGCTACTCCGATGCAATCATGCAACGTGTTGGTAAAGGAATCAAGCGACGGCGATAGAGCGGCACGCGCCCACTCTTTGAAACAGCAATGCACAATGTCATCCAACGATGATTGGACAGTCCCCAGTGCGCTCTCTGGACCCGAAACATCGTGCCGTAGTCCTCGTGCAGACAGTAACGCCAATTCCGACAATGTTACATTCTTCGGTGCCGATCTCTTGTTACTTGACTGATGAGAGATCCCAGACGATCCCCCAACTCCCGAAGACTGAACAAGGAGCAGGGTATCCCGAACCATCTCGGCACCATGAAAATGCGTTCCCGAAAATGCCGACTCCATTGCCTCCATGGCCTCGTCAAAACTAATCAATCCATCGTCATCGTCATCGGCCAAATCAAACGAACTCTGCAACTCAAACCGGGTAATCATGCCCGTACTCTTCCCCCCACCCAATCCCGCCGCCAAAACCGCCGGTGAACTCTTGGGATCCAACAACGTCGGCAATGTCTTGAGTCGAAATTTCAATAAGTGACATAATCTCCCCACGATCAATTCCCGTCCCGGATTCTTCTCCTCGCGGACCAACAGCATCCTACGCAATTCGTTCAACAATCGACCCATAATTTCGCATGTTTGGACGTAGAGACTCTGACGCAATCGACGTTCGCTCTCCTCCCGTTCTTCGGCATGGACCAGTAGTTCGTGTGCATCATCGCTGACTTTACGTAACATGTCGTCCAGATCGGTGGACATTCGCAGGGCGTTACGATGTGCCTCGTGGGGTAACATGATTTCAAAGGGGGGAGCACGTGCCAACGAGGTACGTAAGGTCGATACCACCCGTGAATGTACCGAATGGAAACTGGCCGTTAGGAGGGAATGGACCAATGATGAAAACGTGTTGGAGAATAATGCCCCCCATAACGAAAATCGTCGGTTGGCAGTCGAAGAAGAGGAGGCGGTGGTATTGGAAACATCCTCTTCGGCATAAGCCATCGCCGTGGATGTACCGTGAGTTACCACCCGAACATCCACTGTACCACTAACGGCCTCATCCCAGGTACAAACTCCATTCCCATTCAATGCCCGGATACAATCCACGCCATCCGTCTTATCATACAAACTCTGACGAATACGACCTAACTTCGAAGCGGTCGTACCGGCAATCACCATTAAAACGCTCTTTACCTTGGTCCGGATCAATGGAAGATGCGCCGCCAAGAATCGCGATGCTTTGGATTTTAATTGATCCGGATCGAACGGGGGTAATGTCGACATGATTTTATGTACCGATTGTTTGTCGTCGTTGTCGTTGTTCTCCCTCGTAGTAGTATCGGTGGTGGTGGTGTCGTTATTGTCGATGGGAAAATTTCGTAACACAAAAATCATGTAAGGGTACAAAATAACATCATAATGCAATATCTTGACGATTTCGCTCAGTACGCTTTCGGCATTTTCCGTAACGGATTGAACCGAGGATGATGCATTATTGTTGTTGTTGTTGGTGTTGTTGCTGCTGCTGCTGACTGTTCCTACTATTTCCATCTTTGTTTCAACTCCGGTGGGTAATGTTAATTTCTGTAACAGGTCGTTGAGCAATAATGCCTTGGATTCGTAGTAGTAATCCAATAATTTGGTTGCTCTGCTGCTGTTATTATTATTGCTGTTGATATTATTCGATGCTACTCGATGAATGGAGAGTAAATCGAGGGAACTCAATGAAGCCGCCGTCGGATACGCCGATGACGACGATTGACGTAAATTCGCTTGCGCCATGTGAATCAATCGCGATGGCAATGTTTGAATGTGCAGATAGACCATTTTCATTTGAATCAAGGTGGTCCCCGATACGGTAGTCATTGGCCCTTTCTCCCTTTTGTTTTTGATGTAATTATTATCGGTGTTGTTATTGTCGAATGAAGCCGATAGTACCGCCGCCAAAGGATAATCAGAATTGCTGTTGCTGTTGTTATTACTATCATTGCCCCCCGAAGAAGCCTCGTGAATGACTCTACACAACGATACCAATTCGTACGTAGCCGAATGCACATCATGCACATCCAAGTAACGATGAATCAATCGCGGCAACGTGAATAACGTTTGCGCTATCGTCGTACTACCACCTTCCACTTCTTCTTCTTTTACCCTCTTCTCTTCACCTAAATCGCTATCAGCATCCGTAGTAATCATCTCCCCCTGTGAATTCCTAACAACTTCATCCCCCCCAACAACATCCTCCACCAACCCCTCCAATCCCATCACCAAATCATGTAATTCCTCGGCACGTTCTCTCATCCTCGTTACCTCGTCGGAACTACCCACCAATTCTTTATATCGCGAGGCCAAGACCAAACGTAATTCGGTTCGTTTGGCTTCGACGGAGGATAAGGCCGATGCGTGGAGGGAACGCATTTCGTGTATGGTTAGTGATGGTGCCGAGGAGGGGGGTGCGTTGTTGTTCATGGTGTTTGTGATCTTTGTATAATATATTTTTATAGATTTGTAGGAGAAAGATTCGCGTGTGGCTGTGTGTGGTGACTAAAAAATAGATGATAGAGATGCCACTGTCTCTCTAAGGCTAATGATGCAATGGATTGATCTATTGATTTTTTAAGGCACCGTATATATCAATATATCTGGCTGAGGTTTGTTTTAATTGAGCATTGTGAGAGGTAGAACCACCACTATCATCGTTGTAGCCGTCGCAGAGTGAGGGCTGGCCGCTCGCTGGTAGGCGTTGTGCGGAGTGTGGCGGGTGGCGGGCCGCTGGCTTTGGAACTCTTTGGAGCCTGCTGAGATGTACATTTGACACTAAACATGGTGGATTACGCCTACCTGGCTAAAAAGTCTCCAAAAGATCGAGTTCAAGAGTACATTGAAAAAGTACACCAGTACCTACACCACAATATTAATAGATTATGATGGCCGTCGTACTCTCTTATTCGTCGTCAGATAGGGGCGTTATAATACGGATTCTTCATTAACCGCAGGTTATCATGATGCTTTCTGCTATAAGTAGCTCCCTGCGCTTTCTCCTCCTGCTACTTATATTTTTCGTAGCCCAAATCCGCGGCGATGCAATGTGGACCATCAAGGCGATGGACGACTCCAACCATTATTCCATTACAATTGACGATTTATGCCGTCATGCGGATGACTTTGACGATTGCAGAAATTTCATAGGCAGATTGATCGAGATGGAGACGGAACAAGAACAGAGTCGTGGTGATGGCGATGGTACAACATTTACATATCATCATCTTCGCAAAGCTAAAATAAGACGTCGCCTCAATGAAGAGCCCAACAACAACAACTTTCGATTCTATCTGATCAATATTGGCGGCGCAACTTTCAGTGTTTCCCTCGTGTGAGTGCGTTTTGGTTACAGTTTTTGCTAATATAATGTGTGATGAATTGTTTAGAACAACAACATATATCTAACACATTAATCCACAAAAATCAAAAGTGCAATGATATCCGCCATGTTCCTGGGATACCTCACGCTAGACCCCCTGGATCTACAAATTAAGATGCGTGCCGCTTTAGACCCCACAGAAAGAGAAGCGGCGGCTTGCATATTCCCGCTTGTGAATCAAAACCATCGTTTGATGATTACTTTGTTGGTGATGAATTCGTTGGCGTACGAGTGTCTTCCTCTGTTTGTGGATAAGTTGATGCCCACGTGGATGACAATCGTTTTCAGTGTCACTTTGTTACTAGTGTTTGGAGAGGTTAGTATAAAGAGACACAATAGTATTGCAAATTATTCAATTTCTCATATCTTGACAACTTTCACTTCTTATATCTATCTTTTTGAAATGCAGATTATCCCAACAGCCATATTTACAGGGCCTGATCAACTTATGTTGGCTTCAAAATTGGCTCCTCTTGTTAGTGCTTCCATGACACTTTTACACCCAATCACTTACCCCTTAGTCAAACTGCTTGATAAAGTCGTGCCCTCGGATGAATCAGACGATGGCGAGGAGTACAATAGAGCAGAGCTGTCGGCCTTAGTGCGAATTCAATTCGAAGAGAGGTTAAAGGCACAAATGCAAAAGGAGACGGCCGATTCTATGAATATCAAGCATACTCCGAAACCAAGAACGGCACATAAAGGACTGCACATGGCCAATCAACTTCAGACTGAGAGGCAACGACAGCAACAACTCATGAATGATAGTTATTTCAATTCATCTCACAATTGGAGAAAGCTCAAGACGGAGATGATGGAAGCTGTGACAGAAAAACAACTGCTATCTTCTGATAGCTCGGGAAATCTTTTTGGGAGTCTATTCGATGTAAATGAACACAAAGAAGCTAATGAAAAACCCTCCCATAGGAGAAATCCATCCAATTCGTCGGCCTCGACGACAACCAGTGTTGACCACCCGTTTGCGTTTGATCAGATAGCACCTCCAATGGAAAGAACGGAAGTACGAGCCGTTGAGGGAGCATTAAATCTGAAAACTATGTGTGCCCTGGATGTTTACACTCCGATTCGGCAAATATATGCCGTGCCAAATAATCTTGAATTGTCCAAACAAAACATTGCAGAGATTTATGGGCAGGGTTACAGTCGTGTGCCGGTGTATGATCCCCAGGGGAAAGATTGTTTGGCTATGGTAGGCATTTTGATGACAAGGCAGCTCATCATGATAGATTGGGACGATGAGAGAACCGTGTCATCTCTACCGATATACATCCCTCCTTGTGTATCGCCGAGAATGAATTTGATCCGATTGCTTCACTTGCTGCGAGAGGGTGGCAGTTTAATCGCATTTGTCTGTGCAGGTCCTCACATCGCCGAACGAGCATTGGAAGACGGACGAGCAATTCCTCCAGAGGCCGGTTTCATGGGACTAGTAACGTTGCAGGACGTCTTTGAGTCTGTGATACAGGAGAGAATATACGACGAGGAAGACGTTTCAGAACGCAATTTGGCATCAGCAGTTCTGACGAATTGGGCGGCTACTGTATTACAGAGGTTTGCAAAACGACAACAACTGAAACGGGCAAACAGTGTTGACAGTTCAGCGTATCAGAGCCAGTCGGGCCCTCGTGAGGACAATGATAGAGTGCTAACACACGAAGGCACGCCCCTTCTGAAATCGCCATGGAAAGATAATTTAGGTCCACCCAGCTACAAAAATTAGATTTAGGTTTAAAGTAATATAGGCATTAGCATTAGGATCAATGATGATATTATCACTACCATCTTTTCTGATGAACGTCTCGTAGAAATCAACGTACGACATGAATTCCTCCTCTGAACATTGCAACAGTAAATTGTGTCTGTGGTTCTTGTATGTACATCAATTATCCATCCCTTCCCTACTCA
>JALLPH010000969.1:0-13828 GCA_036939855.1 Cyclotella choctawhatcheeana
ATTTGCAGTGGAGGCTAACTGAGGCTGAAAAATTAGGTTGCAAGATGAATATGCTGTCTGCTGATGCTGAATGTGTAAAATATTTTTATTAGCAAGCAAACTAGTTAGAATGCCGACACCCCTCCGGACGTTTTTTTATCAAACCTTGCACAGATGATGGGGAGGGATCGCTTTGAGCAATTTTTATCACTCAACCTGAGGGTACAAAATGCCCAAAAAGTGGTTGTGGACCTTGAAGCCCTGGACCCCGGACTGAAAACATGGAATGAGTAGTGTATAAAACCTACTAATAGTACAGCTAATAATACACTAAAACAAACTTCAACTAAAAAAAATATATCAAAAAATTAGTTACACAAAAGAAGGACCTCAAACAACAAAATGTTGGATGCAAATAAGTCAAGGAAGGACACAAAGGGTCTGCCCTTATCACTCCTTCTCTCTAAAACAAAAACTTCACATCCACAAGCCTACACAGACCTTTTTCGACTTAATTTCTCGCAATGTGGTACCCCGTACCCCTTGTTATCTAGCATACTACCGTAGTTCATGCAATAATCTGGAGCTAATTTTGCTCACAGATTAAGACCAGATCTCGCATTTTCTGCTCATTTAGTAATAATCATAGCTAGATATCAACTAATTCCAACATGAGTTGAAGAGATAACATATCCGATAACGATAATACTAATACAGGATTCACAAATTAAGTTCCGTTAAGAGCAGTTACCACTCACACAATCATAATTCAAAACGCCGCAATGGGATTTTCCGAGAGCAGATTATTGTAGTATGAACTATATGGTAATACTACTATTCGGAGAGCAAACTACAATAAATTGTGTGAACACATAATGATCAGATCTACATCTCCATCTTTTTTCAAATAGATATTTCTTTATCTTTTCTGTTCAGAAGGTTAACATAATGTGGATGGATGTGGACGCCCTAAACACCATGTATTAATCTGTTTTTTTTGTTTAGATCTTAGATGACAGCAGATTAAGCTCCCCCCCCCTTTCGCTTATTCTTTTCCTCCTCATTACATTCCCTTTCCTTCCCTCCTGAAACTGAAATATGAATAAAAATGAGAGACTACTTTGCTGTCTAAAATTGAAATTGAAGCAAACACCCCACTGAACATTCGAACTGAAATTGAAGCAAACACCTCACTGAACATTTGAACTGATGGATCCTCCTCGCTCTGTCCTGCAGTCTTCAGTCTTCATGTTTTCTCTCCCGCCATACCCGCGCCAATTAAGATATAGATTAAACTGTAATTCTTAATTTTAATAGTCCTAATAGTGCTCAAAATATGCGTAGGAATCGAATACCTTCTGCGTACAATTTATGTTTATTTTGAAAACATAATAAAAATAGTCGAAAATAATTTTATCGATATATTTTCCAGCATCACGCAATGCTGACCCAACACCAACAACACAACCACAACAACCATCATCGCGAATCGCGATCAACAAGGTCAAGGTTCATTTGATTTCTCTTCATTCTCCATCACTCCTTCATCCAACACTACATCGCAGACTTTCGCTCCTACACGCATTTCCATAATCACCATTCCTACCATGACCCTCGAATTTGATTTTGAACGTATTACCCTGGACGAGCGCAATCACGCCTCCTCTGCTACAGCGCCAAAAACACCCACGAAATCCATCGCGCCATACGCACCAGTAAGCCCATACTCAGACGACAGCCCCTCTTCCACCGCCTCACGATCCATCTTGACTCCACAATCTCCTGCTAGGGCGAGATTGCAAAAGCCCGATTCATTTACGGAGATTGGAAATAGAATCGTCATGTCGGATCACAAGAGGGCCGAGATGGAGGGACGGTTTAAAGAAGAGCCTCTATTGAAAGACAACCCGGGGAGGTTTGTGTTATTTCCTATCCAAGACGCTGATGTGAGTGAAATCAAAGTTTAGTATTCTTGATTGTTTATACATCATGCACTAACATATTTTTCATCACCCACGAATCATTAGATTTGGCAAATGTACAAAAAAGCCGAAGCGTCCTTCTGGACCGCCGAAGAGATCGATCTAGCCGCAGACCTAAATGATTGGGATGGCCTCTCCTCAAACGAACGACACTTCGTCTCCCACGTCTTGGCCTTCTTCGCGGCTAGTGACGGCATTGTTAATGAAAACTTGTCTGGCAATTTTGCTACAGAGGTGACTTCTGCAGAAGCACGGTGCTTCTATGGGTTCCAGATTGCTGTCGAGAATATTCATAGCGAAACATACTCATTGTTGATTGATACGTACGTGAAGGATTCGCAGGAGAAGATGCACCTGTTGAATGCCATCGAGACAGTGCCTTGTGTACAAAAGAAGGCTATGTGGGCTCTGAAGTGGTGCGATGCCAACAATGCATCCTTTGCTGAACGTATGATTGCATTCGCAGCTGTTGAGGGTATTTTCTTCTCGGGATCATTCTGCGCCATCTTCTGGTTGAAGAAAAGAGGCCTAATGCCAGGACTTTGCTTCTCGAATGAGCTCATTAGTAGAGACGAGGGGTTGCACTGTGACTTTGCTTGTCTCTTATACTCCAAGCTAGTGAATAAGTTACCCGAAACAAGAATTCAAGAAATTATCACGAATGCAGTCGAGATTGAAAAAGAGTTTGTCGTTGATGCTCTGCCTGTAGAGTTGATTGGTATGAATTCCAAGTTGATGTGCCAATACATTGAGTTTTGCGCGGATCGCTTGCTAAGTGCTCTTGGTTGTTCCAAGCACTACAATGCAGTAAATCCGTTTGAGTGGATGGAGATGATATCGTTACAAGGCAAGACTAATTTCTTTGAGAAGAGAGTAGGTGAATACGCCAAGTCCGGGGTCGGTGTGAACAAAGATGACCAAGTCTTCAGCATGGATGCAGACTTTTAGACCAGCTCTATTGGAAGAAATTCAGTTTAACGAGGTGGAAGTCTTTCGTCAGGTCCAGGCATATCATTGACTTAGATTCAATTAAGAATAAGTTAAACATTCATTATTAAATAAAATCAGGATTTTGTCTTGGCAGTGCAAAGTTGCCAGTCGATCATAATAATAGAGACTTGAAAAATGTGCGAAGCTTCTATGTCTAACGAAACTTGTGTGCACAAGTGCACATTCATCATCAGAGTATGGTAAGCATGCAGAGTACCATACCACCAAGTAACACACATATATTATTTTGTTATTGTAGGCATTATCAAAACAAATGATCCATTAGGATTAGGCATGGAAGAAACATTCATCCAAAAACCTAAGTGAAGTTCCACATCTACTGCAAAGCAATTCACTCATCACCACTCTTTCGAGATCTAAAACTAAACGTAGGCCTATACGGCCTTCCGGCAGCCGCATCTCGAAACTGCTTCCATCCCAGCACCGGACTCAAACTCTCATCCATTTGTACTGCCCGCTGTACCAGCATCAAACTCTTCCCAGAGAAACCATTCTTCATTTCAAACAATGCAAATGCCTGGAGCACCTTCGCCGAACACGAGCAAGAGTGTACCTCCTCTTCATCCTCGGCCAATGCTACTCTTCGAAAGAAATTCAGAAATACAGCTCTTGTAGCCTTTATATCTCCGGTGCGTTGCATATGCAGAGCTAGAAGAAGCGTGGATACGGCGAGCTTTGTGTTATCACATTCTTCCTCAGATGCAAGCTCGTCAATAATACGACGATAAATTTTCTCTGCGGAAGACCATTTACCCTGTTTGATGAGGAATCGAGCGTAGTAGTGTTTGGTGGCCAATTCTATGAAATTCTCATCCAACATGATGTCATTGTCACATTCAAGAGAGAGTGTTGGTTCTGCTGATGCCGCCTGCTTTCTCATAACTGTAGAATAATACTGCACAGACTTTCCAATCCATTCATGTCTCCGTTTATTGAGGGCTGATTTGTTGTTGTTTGTAGCGAATGAGCATACCACAGAACATGATGAGAGGAAGAGCAGTGCTGCCACAATTGTGGGCCAGCAAGCAAAGTATAGTGCGGACTTGAATCTTCTACGGTGAACTGGGAGATATTGTTGTTTCTTTTGATTTCGCTTTGATGTATGGTTTGGTTCCAATGCCGGGTTAGATGAAGATGTAATACTATTAGCTGCATCACAGTCAAAGGCGAATAATGTTCGTAACATCATGTTGTATGATGAGTGAGAAATAAGTAGCAGATGAAGATAACTGACAGTTCGCTTGAATTCGACGACTGAAAACACTCTGAGATTATGGCAAATGGTATGACGGTTAGACTTTTAATACACTGGCGGATGTAGGCTATATTATGATTGGCAAATTAGTGTTGTTGGTTTATGGTTGCGGTACCAAGGTCGCAACGTTGGATGTTGGATGTTCTTTTGTTCGAAGGAGACAGTGTCTTGAAAAGTTCCGTGCTTGACACACTGCCGGAGCGTGTGGGAAGTGGGAAGTTCTCCCACAGTGTACAGGGGCGCATGCGAACAGCTGTCATCTCTGTCAAACATGTGCTGTGACGTCAAAGATCACGATTTTTAGTAATTTAGATTAGATGTTTAGAATATGGTTCTCTACATCTAATAAGTCTGGCCATCTCACGGTCCCGTCACCCCAGCGCGTGGCTTTCATGTCGGCTTATATAATTATTTCAATCATGAACGGTTTAATGATATAGAGACACAAAGGTAAGTAAACTGCTTTTAAAGAAATAGTTTCACTTGTACCTTTATTGATCCGATGCAGAGGGGTGAGCAATTCTACTTACGACTCTGGGGCTCCAATGCTTCGGTTTTTGTTGTACAGAGGAATCAATACATTTTGTTGGATGCCGAAATATCATGACTGAAGTTGGACACATTGCGAATCTTACCTGTATTTATTCCCCGTTCAACGTATATGACAATGTGATTTTATAAAACACAAAGGTAATTGGTCATGTTAGAAAGCAAAGCCACCACTCACTCAAGACACCATGAACCGAAGTGAACAAGTCTCATTCAATGGCATCACCAGCCGCTCTTCTAGTGCAGAAAACAACAGATATCAAGGTGAGGCGAAAAGAATGAGATGGCCAATCTGGCAATTGGACCGACCTGCCATTTTGTTGTTGGTTCCCCGCTGAAGGCTGAGATTACGGCTCTGCCCTTTGTCCATTAGTTTTGACAGGGCCGATTATCAACAACTTCGTTCTTTGGGTAAGCCGATGGAAGTCGAGAAGGCTCAATTTGGCAATGGATTTGTTTGTTGCATATATGCAATCCGCATCATCCTTGTCTTGATCAATCATTAGTTGATCCCTTCGTCCGGCGCTTGTCACATTACCACATCTGTCTTCTGTCTAATGCGTCAGTCATGATATGTTTGCAATTCATCTCAACTTTCTTTTCCCATACTCTTTTTTCTGGAGCAGACAATTCATGAAATAAATCCGCAGAATCAATTAGCATTTAAACATACGCAATCATGCCGAAAGAAACTCTCATCCCCGTCCAATATCCACCTCAATCACCCCACCAGGGTCACTACCCAATGCATCCCAATCATCAGAGTAGACCGCCACCACAGCAACAACCTCCCTCAACGGCAGCTGCCAAGGCAGCAGCGGCCGCCAAGGCATTGCATCGAAGGGCATTAGATCGAGCTCAGCAGAAGCAATCCCAACAGCCTCCACATACACCTCGCCATGACCCAAGATGGGAATCACAGTCGCAACATCAACAGGACAACAGGAATGATGATAAGCGTCGGTCCACCATGGCTGTGTTCCGTAGACCCCCAGCCAACAATGACCAGGAGTCTCGTTATCGTTCGGATAATGGTTATTCGCAGCGTCCACCGACACATTCAGATGCTCATTCAAATGCTCATTCAAATGCACATCCAAATGCGTCACCTAATCCTCATCCACAGAATGGCAGAGGCAGAAGTGACGAATACAAATACGACAAATCAAATGCTTCGAGTAGTCAAGGGCCACCACCCTATACACCACAAATGCCACCAGGCTATCATTACGGGATGCAGTTTCCTCCTCCCGGTTATCCATACATGCCACCACCACCGCCCAACTACCCAGCTGATGATAAGAATAATTCCAGTAAAGGAAGCGACCGTGCTACTCCACAGGCTGGTGTACCTGTAGTTCATCGTCCTCCTCATCGTGAGGACTACCCGCCACGATATCACGACCCTCGATACGGTGTTTATGACCCCAACAACTTTGCCGAATATCCATTCTATCCTGGATATCCATATTCCATGCCGGATCCAAAGAATGGCAATGTCGGTGGTGTTGGTGGTCCTCCTCCTCCTTATCCTGTTCAGGATAAGAATAATGCTCCACCTCCTTCTCATAATAGAGGTCCTCCTGATATTCCTCCCCCAAAGGAAGATGATAAAATCAAGTATCAAGAAGACCAACAACAACAGCAGCAGCAGCCTGCATCCAAGGGTACTCGCCGTATCATTGGTTCTCACACACCCATTCATGTCCCTAGAGCTGATGACTCTCCACTTCCATACCATCACCATAATGGCTCTAACAATGGTCAATTCAACCACGGACCACCAGGAGCAATGAATGGTGCCGCTGCAGCCAGATCCTCCGTCTTTCGCTCTCAAGAATCTCATGATAGCATATCACAGAAAGAGCGCAATGCTCATGAAATTCTATTGAGTTTGAGTAAATCATTTGAGAAGAATGAGAATGAACGTCCCAAGAGTCCGGAAGAGCCACCCAGGTTGAAGCATTTTCATAAGGAGAGAGGTGAAGGGTTCGAGGTGAGTTACTATGTTTCGCCTGCAGCTTCTTTTTTTAACGATTTTCAGCTGTGGTTCAACTCATGCCTTTACATTTACCATAGCCTCAACCAAGCCCACTTCGTGGTGACAAACCTGCGGAACAAAATGAAAATGATATTGAATTCGCCCCATCATTTGCTCTCTTCAATCAATCCTTTGACATGAACCTGGAAAGTCTTCTTGGTCCTAATGCCTCCTTCGGACTTGGACCTATGAAATCACTTTCTTTTGGTCTTGGAGGTCTGGGCAGTGTGGATTACGGAGATCCTCGCGCTTCGCCCATCAGTATTCATCGAGTGGCTAGCAGAGTAGACAAAGACAAGAAGGAGAATGTTCAGGTGTTGCGAGCCTCACCCTCCAATTCGTTTGGGAATGTTCTGCGTGTTGCATCTTCTAATGGTGGAGAGAAAAAGAAGGGTGTCATGTTGCTAAGCGATTCTGTCAGGGTCGATTTCCCTTCGGTAAATGAGAAGAAGAGAAGCTCTCCATCAGAAGCAAAGAATATTGTATTGGATGGAAATGCGCGAAATCTGCCATTTAAATTGAAGGACGATGGTCATTCAGAAGATAAAGCGAACGAAAACAGTCAATTGGCTGACATGCAGCCTCCCGCAAAGAAGAAGAAGGCCTCGAAGCCGTCCAGAGTCGATCTTTCTTTGTTCAAAATCATTGAGAATCATCAATCTACCTTTAGTGCTTTTACATTCTTGCTCCCTGGCGCCAAGACCACCCTGTCAAAGAAGAGTGGCAACATTACCCAAGAAGAAATTGCCCGTCGCCGCATAAACTCAGCTCTCTGCGCTTTTGGTGGATCGGCTCTTCCTAAGCACGCGCGTGAGTCAAAAACAGCCTGTCAACGAAAGTACGAACAAATGTTGCCTGATAGATATTACGAAGACGACAACCGACTTTCTTGGGAGGTAGAGGAAGATCCGCCGGTGGAGATTTCAGACGAAGAAGCCTCGTCATCGAAGGACAAGTTATCTACTTGTGATTCAGCAGAAGATTATTCAGCTCTGGCGCTGCAACGAAACATGGGCGTTATGGTATACCCAGCGCTCAATGCATTTACTGCTGCTGAGCCTGGTATTATCACCCCGGCCTTGAGTGAGATGAACAATTTTGTTTCTGGGAAGTCACCTGAATGCACACCAGCCAAAGAATCAGTTATCGCTTTGCCTCCTGTTACAAAAATGCAGACATTGCCCATGGTATCCCCCGATTGCGTGAAACCTGAACCATATGATTTCCCATCTGATGACAACAAGTCTTATGCTAACCATGCTGGTGGTGCTTGGATGAGCAGCAATAATTCCAAAAATCAATCGTCCAAAAAAGAATTGTCGGTGCCAGATCACCTATTCATTGATGCCCAACGCATGGAATCCGAGCAATTTCGGGTTGTCTCAATTAATAAACATCTTTCATATGAATACCCGTCCCTACCTGTGCCATACGCACAACGTAAACGAATGAGTAACGCAGTATTCGCCATGTCCAAGAGTATTCCTGGGCTAACCGATGAATGTGCTGCAGTTCTATCAGATGCAAGAAAGAAGGATGCTTGGGATTTTGCTGTGGCTGAGTTGATGACTCAAGTGGTCATTTTGACACATTGCTCCGAGGAAGATTGCAGATTGGATGGTTTGAGTAAATATCTACTGACATTGGGGTGAGTAAATCTTTTGTGTCAAGAATCTAACAAATGAAGTCTTTGTTCCTGACCTCATTTCGACTTTGCGCTCTCTGTCTTCAGTATTTCATGCTAAGCGAATCAGAAAAGATACATCATTTTCTGAGTATAGTTACGAATTCCATTGATCCACCAAATAATGCATAATCTGCATCTTTTATGAACTTTCAACCCTAATTAAAATTGTACCGTACTCCATTATTTTGGTGGTCTAGTTTACTTCAGAGAAGAGAATCCAAAGAATATGAACCTATGCATTAGAGTATTATTTTTCATTTAAGTAGATGGTTATTGCCAGTGATTCGTAGCTTTTCTAGCAGATTTCATTGTCACAGCACTTGAGAAAGTTACACACACTATCGAAGCAATGACGTTACGAAAGAGACACCTTCGGTGCTGCTTGAACCTGTGTGTTTGCCTCCTCTTCATCTGCAAATATTGTGTTCAACCCATCAGTGGATTCCAAACTCTACTCAAGTCCAATGCATACGGGCGAGGCCCTAGAATACGAAATTATTAAGTCAAGAATGAAATATATAGACAATCAACAGTAACATTACACGCACTCCCAGACAATTGGAAATATTAAACAGATGCCCAGTTCATTCCTGCAAATATATCCCCTTCTTCTTGGGTAGAATCATGATCATCTGGAAGAAAAGATTCACAAATGGTAGGACACTCAGGCTCGTCGAAATCGTTAATATCATGTTGCGGGTTGCTGTTTTCAAATGCTGGCATTTTTGCATCATCAATTGCCCATGCACTTGTACTGTTCGAGGTCAAAACTTTGTGTTGACCACCCAAAATTGTTCTTGCGTCAGACTTCCCATTCTCAATTTCTTGCTTTACTGATTCCTCCAATTCAGTCAATTCTATATCAAGCTCAGCAGCAGTGCCATCTACATTTGCAGAAATAAAAGCAAGATATGCTCCAATAACTCTCCACCGAGAAGTCCACGGGAGCTCCGCTTCTATGTTAGATCTGTGGGCACTGCAAACCTTGGCCACCCAACCACAAAGGAACTGCGCAGACTCAACAAAGTGCACAGCTCTCATGCAATCAGCACGACCAAGGATAACTAATGCCTCAAGTGCACTAACCTTATTTGGACGGGGCAAAAATGCTTTGAATGGCTCATCTGAATTGCCCAACTTCGGTCCCATGGCTGCAAATACAGCAGCTTGCTGTAGGCTAAGAAATGGGTTCTGGCATTCACTATGAGAAGCTACGGTTACCAGTGCTACAGCCACATCCAAGCTGGACCTTTCCAGAGCGTTGATTGTTCTGGATTTTCGTAAATTTTTCATTGAGTCGTCAACTTTCTTCATTGCAGCTATGGCATCATTGGATGCATTTCGTATCATCGCAGTTTCAGTGTTCCATTGACCTAGCAAAATCGAGGTTGGTACATGAATCCCGAAAAATCCGGAGCGATTGCTGCGACGCACAATAGGTCGAGAGATAGAGGGCACTCTTTGACTGAAGTGTTCTCGAGATGGCTTTGAAGTATTCGATGTATTCGCTTTTCTTCTGGCATCTCTTGTAGGTCCAAGCCACTGTTTATTTTCGTCTACGTAATAGCCAATGCTCGTATTATTCATTTCACTAATAGCTCTAGCCCCTATTTTTGAGTTCCATACATTCTTGTCAATAGTGAATTGAGTCTGGCGTACACGGCACACAACAAGAGATTAGCCATAATAGTGAAGCATTGAGTAAAGAAATACACGCTTTCGTCTTACCATAGGCAGAATCACGCTCAATGCTAGTTTGAGAAAATGATCTTTTTCCTGTGCGTCGGAGTGCTCTGCTGCTACCAGACATATCATAGAGAACGATAATAAAGTCATCAAGCCATCGCCTTCTCTGAACAAAGCAATCTTGAAGATTTCTCGTTTGACAATTCCCATAAGTTTCTGTGTTGGTAAAGTGAGTGATACGTTCATGTGTACCATACTGAGAAACAAAAGAACCTACATGCTCTCACCTGATACCAATCCTTGTCCTTTCTCTGGTGTAAGCTGGCATCGTATCGAAGGGGTTCCAAATGTGGAATGAGCTGGTGAATGTATTCCCATTGTCTTGATAAGGAATTGGCTGCTTCTTGAGAAATGAACCCTGCAACATATGGCCCTTCCATATCAAGCCCAAACACGTTACTATCGCCTCGAGAATGGAGTTGATCTAAATTGAATTCCTCCTGTGTCCATCCTGAAAATGAAGAAACGCAACAACCAACGCACAGATTATAGGAAAGAATGGATAAACTTTTCTGAAACGTCGACTGCCAGTCGCATGGCAATGGAAATGATTTCAACGACTCCAAGACTTTGTCTTGATCCCCTGTATACACAGTATCGTGATTCCCCACATCGCAGATAATAGCTACAATGGACTTGGACTTCAATAAAGAAGCTTCGATTATATCTTCGTAACCCTCATCGTGAATTGTAGATATAACATGCGAGAGAAGACACATGGCACGAGATAAGATCTCAAGCGTTTCAAGAGAAGCTGTTGGTAGAGACCAATCAAAGCCACGATTAGGGCGCCATAACACATGCTGAAATCGAATTACTGTGTTGAGTGTCGACAATCCATTACTGACAACCTTTCGTAATGATTCTGAATCTTTTTTGTTGGACTCAATGATAGATTCAAGATCAATTTCAGTTCTTTCTAAACGATACTTCTCAGCAGCAAAGAGAATTGTCATGGCATGCTCCCGAAGTAACTCCTCATTAGCAGACATGATTTGATCTAAACCATGCTTGTTGTCGAGTGTATCCAAATGTATTTTCAGCAAATCTCTGAGCTTCTCACGTTGTGAGAATGTCTTAGTTTTTACAATATCAACAATTAATGCAAGGAGAGATGTTTTGTTCAAAGGAAGATTGAATTGTGTTTGAAAGAGCGTCCATTCAGTGGTTGGGGCCTCATCAGCTCTTCTTTTGAATAATTCCAGCTCGTCAGAAGCTATCACTTTTTCTAAGTAGCTCATGGCTACAAAATCTTGTCCTCCCGCTCCAACGAGACACAGAGAATAGAAAGCCCTAATGTTGACAGGCAGGATGCCTTTTTCGAGAGCATCGAGGTTGCCAGAATCTTCCAGATCTTCTTCATCGGAAATGATGTATCCATCTTCATCTTCATCACTCTCGTCAGAATCAAAGTTCAACTATGAATACAAAATAGAAAGAGGATGTTATCATGATACACACAGCTCGAATATTCACGAGGTCTTGATAAACTATACTCACACAGTCATACTCGAAACTTGGTTGGTCAAATCCTTGAGTTGCCTTAGGCATCATTTGAAGCCTCTTTTGCTTCTCTTGTTTTCGTTTGTAACGAGCAAAGCGCTCCTTATAGTAAGACAAAACCGACTTTGCGACAACTAATCCATCTTCATACAACCTGGATTGAACACATTGAGTAAGAAGCAATTCGGCAATTTGACAGACAGTTGTACAAGATCCTTGAAGAGGCAAGTTTAAATGATGGGTATCTGAATCTTCGTCATCAGAGGCGATTTGATCTGTTTGCGCACTAATGCTATAGCTACGTTTGGCCAGGGCTCTCATTGATTCTCGATGTTTTTCAATCAATGATGCCCGTTTCGCCATCCTATCTTTGTGGACGCGTGAGCCCTCTACGAGATTCATACTGAGTGATTCCCAGTCGAACTTTTGCCTTTCGATCTCATTCCGTTTGACTAGGTCAGATCTCTCGTTTTCGTATGCATGGACATCTTGTGAATGCCCTTGATGCTGATCCTTCTTGTCTGACATTGCTGAATCCTTGTCGTCCGTACTAGCAGATGTAGGGATAGTGTCCCTCAAATCTTTGTCAGCATCTTGATCCATTTCTTTCTCGACCTCCCCTATAAACAACTGCTTTGTTCTTTGCTTCATTCTCCTACTAAGCTCAGCACAAGATTTGGAACCAGAGGCTGCCTCCAATGCAAGACATAGTGCTTGAAGTCGTCGCTCTTTCCAGTCGAATATTGCTGAGTGTTTACGTAGCCAACGCTTGGCCATGTACGTCTGATCAGAGCTAGTCCCTCTATTCCATCGCTTGCATTCATATCCTATTTTCATCATAAGATCTGCATACAGAAGCCAGCAAGGGTATGATCCTTCCATATCTGCTGATCGCCGATTTCGAAGCCCACTCAAGATGGTTAACGCGTTCATGAAGTTACCCTGTTCTATGTGGACTTGAGCTAGCTTGCACGGCACGTCAACTCCTGGAGGACGCAGATTATCCGCTGATGAATAGGCAGATAATGCATGTTCAAGCCAAGTAGTGAGTTCCTTTTGCCAATCAGCAAGATTATTTGACGAGCTCTTGTTGGAATGTGTATCACTGGTGATCATATTTCTATAAATGTGAACCAATTTGATTGCTGTATCTCCTGATCTTTCCCACAGAGTGAAATCTCTTTTACATAACACTGCAGCGACATGCAAAGATGCATAGGTCTTATGAGCCAATTCGATCCTCTGCTGTTGAAGCAACGTTGCCATTGCATCACTAGCTTCATTCAACTGTTTTTCTAAATCCCCCAACATACTTTCATACACCATGCCCAAACTTGAATACACTTGTGGAGCACCAGGAGCAGCCTTGGCAACATCCCGTAACTTTTGAACTGCTGTTGCGGAATCACCTCTTATGTGTGCTCCAAGGGCCTCGCCGTGGCGAAGGGCGAGACGATGCGACGAGAAATCACGGAGACGGTAGATTTTACGCTTCCTCCGTCTCACGGGTCTCTGCGATTTGATTTTGTTTGTTGTTTTATGGGTAATATCCATCGGTGGAAGTAAGGGAACATTTACATTCTGTTCTTGAGTTTCTGTTTCAGAATCATCATCATCTTCTCCGCTGTAATCGTCATCATTGCCACTATTGGAATCTTCTCCCTCACCGATATCAATACCCAGCTCATTCACATCGTCCAAAATATCATCAGCGTCTACTTCGTCATCATCATCATCAATGATTCCATCACTATCCTCGTCATTCTTAGCGGTATCAACCCCCATAAGAGGCATACTATTCAACACTACATCCTCAAAAGCGACCTTACTGCCTCGAATTCTCTTGCTGTCATCTCGAACCTCCATTGCCATATCTGACCTATCGGCCTCCTCCAAGGATTTTCGCTTCTTCGTTAGTTCTGGCCGTAAATGTCTGGGATGGCGTTTGACATTCTGACCCGATTCATTCTTGGACGGGGCAGTGAGTTCCATTTCACGATGGAGGTCGGCGAATAGTTTGGCTGCCGATGATGTTTTGGCTTTGCCATCGTTCGATTTCGACAGTCTTTTGCTGC
>JALLPH010000970.1:0-13258 GCA_036939855.1 Cyclotella choctawhatcheeana
ATTAAATTGGTCTTCGGGGAGTTCCAGAGAGGACATTATTGTGTGAACTACGGTATCTATGCTGCTAAAATCCAAAGTGAGTGCACAATTCAATCTTTGCTTGCTCGAACACTTCAGGGAATGGGAAAGAGACTTGCAGCTTTGGTGCTCTTCCTTTTAGCTGCAAAGTTTGTCTGGCAGCCAGTGACTCCACTTCTAGCACCTGTCTCTCCAGAATATCATTCAAAGTAACTTGGTGGTCAGCAAGAGCTTCATCAAACCAAATCTTGGCGGACTCCACAATAGAGTTGTGATTCCGATTTGAGTTCAATTCAATGTCCCAAGTGGAGATTACATAACGGATACTTGAAAGCACCTGCTTTCGGACCATTTCATGTTCAGCACGATGTTTGGCTGCGAGATTTCGCCTCTCCTCGTCCTGCCTAGCGAGTACTGGGTTAATGATTGTAGGCTTTGTGGACAACAACTCTGGCACATCGAAAGTGACAGTCTTCTCTGCAATAGTGTGTTGAGACAACTGTTCGCACAAGAGTTTTGCTCGCTGCTTTGGGTGATAACATGCTTCTGGTAGCTCCGGCTCTACTCTTCTGTCAAGGACAGTCATCCCGATATGACTCAAATAATTTGTCTTCTCGGTTGATGCTGCTGGCAATGCCTGTTGAGTTTCGGAATGTTCGGAAAGGAGATCTGTAGGTGCTGCTTTCTTTGGCAATGATCTCATTGCCTTTCGTGAGCTCTTTCTTGGGCTAGAAGTATATGTTGCGGCACTGGTAGCAAGAGTAGAATCCTCAGAGACCTTCTGTTTCTTTAACGCAGGCTCCAGTAACTCTTTGTGTTTAGCTGGTGTATCCATTGCTCCTTTGGTACTCTGATTAACGACAGATTCAAGTTGAGTGTCCATCTTGTCTTTAGCGGGAGACTGGGGCTTGGGCTTTTTGTCACATTTAACTGGGCGTTCATAGCATGTATTTTTGACTGTTACGGTCGTCGGCGTCTTCGTGTCTTCTTTCTTGTTCAAACCTTTCTTGTCATCGACTGGACGATGCGTTAGTTCTGTATCTGCAGGTGATGGTGCAATCATGTTGTTGTTAGCTTCAGATTGGTCATTGACTTTGGAAAGAGATGCTGCGGGAGTAGGCATCACAGTTGAAACAGTTGGTTTTCTGTTTTCAACATTTGTGTCCCTCTGTACGGGTGTCTTCTGTAATGTTGTAACTGGATCGATTATGGGAGAAGGAATAGGTCTGTTTTCGCTCTCGGGCATCTTCCTTGCAATAAGAGACAGAGTTGATGTTGATTGTTTTCTCCTCTTTTTGAGACCATTGAAGCCCCAGAATCTACGACTTTTGTTGATGTATGAATCAACAGAGCTGACTGGCAAAGCACGAATCATGATAGCACCACGTCCTGCTGGCTCGTTATACGAAGAGACAGCCACAACCACGTTTCCATCCGAACCAACTTTAGTAAGACACATCTGTTTGTTCATTTGATTCGAATCTTCATCAGAATCAATGGAAGTTTTGGACAGAGAAGACGGACATAACCCAAGTACAGGGTGACCAGATTCATCATGTGAATAATGAACCATTGAGCCGTCGGATAGACTCAACAATGCATGGCTGGAATCAAATACTAATCCACAAACTTTGACAACTGATTTGAGTTCTCCTCTTTGCTGTCTTCCACTTCTTGACGGTCTGATAGCCGAGTGATGATCAACCGCATCGGTCATTGGCAAGGCAAGCTCTGTCACGTTAAATGGCGACGAAACATCTTCTGCATCTAATGATATGAGGTTGATAATTGATTCACTAGCAGCGCTAAGAGCAAAAGCATAGCTGCCACACACCCCGACAGTGGATTCAGTAGAAAAAACATCCTTGTAGTTCGGACGCTTTAGACGGCCACTTCCATCCGATCCCTCTGCAACTCGCTTCTGCTCCCATGATAAATCCCAAACCCTTAGCTTTTGGTCATCACTTTTGGAAATGCCATGTAAGCCGTTACCGCTGTGATGAAAGTAAAGCTGAGATATGCTTGTTCCATTTGTTTGAGTATCGTAGAGGCAGGTCCAGATCGATTCCTCTTCATTTTCAATTCGTGATGGTTTGAATGACCAGATATGAATATTCTGTGAGCATAAACAGTCCAGGTGGATTTGTAAGGTTTCTTTGCGTCATTTAAGTCGTGCATACTTCGTAACTAACCTTAATGCCCTTTCCTGTTAGCAACAGGTACTCAGGCCTTTCGCCGGCTTTGGTCCTCTCCCATCCATTCCAAAGCCTTGTTACTGCCCCAAAACCCTTCAATTTAGCATCTGCATGTCGGTCAACTCGAATCAAGTCCAACAGACCTACATTGCTTTCGTCCTGAGTCTCGCGATTGGCGAACCTCTCATTAAGGTAATTCTCAGCATCTCCCAAATAAACAGCAGTCAATTCCATTGAACCACGTTGCACCCCTCCAAAGGCATACAATCCATCTTCTGACACGGCAACATCCATGAGTAGACTCGTGTGGACTCCTCTTGCATGTATTCTGTCAAGAAATCAAACACACATACACATTTCAATATTAATTAGATAAGTATATTGTCGATAGAAGTAAGGAACAGACTACTTACTGACAAGCCACGACGCCAAACCTTTGGTTAACTCTAGAACAAACCTCCTCATTACCTCCCTTCCTCCCCTTACCGTTGCTCGTGTCCATCTCCTCCTCCTCAGAAGAAGAAGAGGCGTCATCATCAAACAACTGTGATTCTTCCGCAGCAGAGTTTCGCCGATCATTTTTATCTTTGATAAAAGTTCCAGTAAGATCGAAGAGCCGGAGAGTGCCGTCAGTAAAGCCTCCTATGGCTAGTTTGCCTGAGGGAACTAGGGCTATGGATGTGCCTTTTATTTGTTTTTGTCGGTGAACACGAAACAAAACACTACGTGAGTGGAAATTGATGCATATAAAGTGCGTCTGAATATGTAAGAAAACTCACACTCCTGGTTAACCTCAAACTCAATCGTATTTTTCTTCTTAAAAACATCATTTTTGCCCTTCGTCAAATCAGCCATCCTTCCTGCAAGTGGAGGCAGTGATTTAGCAGATGATACCGGTGGCCATCTTAGTGGTTTCGTGTCCTGCCTCTTGGTATCTGCCTTCGCGGGGGGCTTGGAGTCAGACGGTTCGGCCTTGTTGACAATGGCTAATTGTAATTGAAGCTGTTTCTTTCTGGCTCGGAGTTGTTGTTCGTCGGCCTTGACGGGGGTGATAAGGGCTGAGGGGTCAACATCATTCATGTTATTGAGTTGATTGAGTTGATGGGCAATGGGACTTTCATTCACATTGGATGCTCTTTCTACTGTGGTTGCGGCTGCGGCGCCTTTGGATGGTGAAGAGGCTATGTTGCGGTCTTGGGATTGCCTTGATTGATTATTAGGAAAGGAGTCCATGGTGGTGGCTTTTAGGGTGGGGTCTGGGGTCTCTCTTCTGTTATTTTTTGTTGGGTTGTCGGGCGGATTGCATTTCACAGAGGAATCAGTACCATACCTTTTTTACCTTTAGATTTTTTGGCGCGGCTAATCAATCAACCATCAATACAATAGCAATAGATCAAGAAGAATCCGTTGTTTTGTTTGAAGGTCCAGATTCAATGAAGCAACAGAATACATTGCTCCAAGCAATTTGATGGGGCTCCCACTAACCAACGAGTCTGTAATAGGTGCCATCAATGATGACAGTTTTGTCGAAGACTCGATATCTCCACGCGGACACTCAAGATGATATCAGGAGTGGATACCACGTGGTTAGTGTGTGTGGTGGGGAGGTGGAAGTGGAAGTGGAAGGCACTGCTTCCGATAATGGGGGTGACAATGATTGGCACTGCGAGTACTCTCATATTGGGAAAGGATCGCGTGGTAGAAGAGGTGCACTCACTCACTCTCACCTTTCCCTTAAATCAAGCCTAACCATTGCGTCCGACGTCGCGTTGATGTGGTAATAGACCAAGAAGCTTTTGTGTGACCATAAGCATATGATATATGGATGTGATGAGAAAGATTTGATGGATTTAGCGTAATCAATATTAATATCTGAATGTTTATATTCATCTTATTTGAACCTTCTATGTTCCAACCTGCATGTGTGTGTGTGTGTTTTTTTTTCAGACAGATTAAGTATTTCAGAATATTTCCTCACCCTATATGGTACACATACATCAACATGTAACTGCATCTGAAAGCCATCATGAGAATCCGAACTCCATCACCTACTATATGCAAGATGCATCAACCAAGTCTAAGTCTAGGTGCACTGTGGACAGTGAATCTGCCACTCAACTTGGCTCATTTCTCTCAGTTTGAAGTTTAACAGTTTGATCTGTACTATCACGAGCATTATTGATTTAGAATCCATTGATATTAGAATGAAAGTCAACAAAGAAAGTCCGTTGAGAACAGCAGTGTGTGATACTGATGATTATGCCTTGAGCATATTTGAATACATGATAGATCACTATTTTGTGCTTATAACTTATATTGCATCAGTGATAAGTGAGAAAATTCCAAGTAAGACAGTTTTCTCAACCAGCACATCTGATTAAGTTCCAAACTAATCAGCATAGCAGCTACTCTATAGGCTCGAGGCTCGAGTAAGAATAGTAATAGGGAGTTACTCTTTACGTTACAACTCTGACCAAGATTTCTAAATGTCCCAGTCCCAGCCCCTGTCTTTGTTGAGTGTTGAGAAATGCTCAAAATGGGTCCCCAGGTCCCAGATGTCTTTGTCACCATGACGTGTCACAATATAACACAAAAGTTTCGACATTTTAGCATTGTGTCGTAAAATAATTGCCATACCATGACATGCCAAGAAATATCATTACATGTAATGACAGGTGACACTTATTATTATTAGACTAACAAAATGTGATGGAGAGAATACTGCTCTCAAGCATTTGGTTCATGACTAGACCTAAACTGACCTGATATACACTAGCTTAGCAGTTTTTTGCAACAGTCACAAGACTGGCAGCATACTGCTTACCTACCCTAGTTAGCTTTGACCACATCTCATCAATTTATTGTGTGCTGGGTTGAGGAGGCACTTCAGTTAAAATCAAAGCTTTTTCCATACCCTGAAGACCACAGCACTCACTCAAACTGCTCACAATGAGATATGTTTTCATTGAACTAATAGGAACACGCATCAAACTCCGGCAATCAGTGCATCATGGTATTGTTCAGGTCAGTTCATAATCAGAAGAACATATGAAATTTGTATTTTGTATTAGCCCCTTCATCTTTTCTGCTGATTATCAAATTTTCATGAATGCGTTGTCGCTGAGGATAAAAAACCCATTTTTCTACCCACTTTTACAGGCTTCCTTAGCATGTAGTTTGCGATTGGCAAGTGCTAGATATCTTGGACACAAAAGATTGTCTAATTCTGCATGCCAAAAATACGCAAGTTTGCAAAATTCCAAGCCTGCAGATTTGATAATGCATGCATGCATGCATGCAAATTTGACAATCTGGGGCACCTTAGTTGATTGGTATCTCTCTATTTCATTTAACACAACTACTAAGATTATGACTAAGTTGTTCCTCCTCTTCCGGACAAGCTACCACAAACCTTGCAATGTTCGTTTGTTTTGTGGTTGAAGTTACAAAAGTAGCACTCAAAAATGGTATCCCGCTTCTGGTTACGGTGAATGTATCCATCTGATCTATAACAATTTTAATACAACAACAGTAGCACTTGAAACATTCTGATATATTTGAATAACAGACATTGTAAGGAATAGACTGAATTCAATCCAAAGAGAGTTTGTCTACATGCCCATATCTTTAAATTTTTGCAACAAAGGATCATCCTCGGCCAGAATAAAATCATTCATTGATGAATCCCTGAGGGCCGAAGCACCTACACTTCTCCTCATCAACGCTTCGATTTCTAGCCCTCTAGCCTCTAATGCTTCGCAATTTCTCTCCATAACTTCAAGTCGCTTTCGATCTTCAGTCAAAGCTTTCAAAACCCTAAGCAACTTGTCTTTGACCGCCTCACGTTCTAACAAATTTACGAGCTTGCTCCTCATCACCAGATGTTATTGCTGACTTAGCTCTTTCGTACATTGCTTCTGATTGTCTGTCTAATGTTTTAGCAAGACGTTGCTGTGTTTCTACACTGTCTTGTGTAGCACGTAAGCCTTCTGTAGATTGTTTTAAAGCTACTCCAACTTCATTTGCCATCTCCAACATTTCAGGAGTGATGCCTTTGCGGTTCATTTCTTCCGCTCGGGCTTTGTCTATAGTTTTCGCACTGCCGAATGATGCGCCGATTTGAGCACCGAACTATAGTGTAAAAAGATGTGCCGCGATTAAGAGTGTAACATCAAAACTCAAGATATGTCACGTACGCGTTCACTTACAAGAGCACCAAAGGGCCCGCCAAGGAGACCACCCAAAATAGCTCCTGCTGCAGTCTCGCCAGCGCCATCCCCCCTCGATCTTTTTTCGTAAGCTCTTTGCCGAGCTGCATTTTCAATCTCGTCACGTAAATCGTTTCTCAGTTGTGTTAACTCATTATTTTGTCGATGTGTGCGGACGCGTCGCCTAAGCGAGTTGTTAATTCCTGAATTAACTGAGAAACCAACAGCACCGGATAAAAACAGAACTGAAATGATGCGTCTCATTACGTTGTGAATCAAAAGGCTGAAGATAGAGAGGGAGTTGTGGTTTGTGGTTGATTGTTGTTGTGCTTGTAGTGCCTGCCTCTTGTGTCTTGTGTGGTGGTCTATCTGGGGTCTGGGGGTTGGGGTTGGGCGGGGGTGTGGTGTGGGCCTGCGGGCGGTGGGCGTGCGCCGGTGGATGCCGGGCGTGGGCGGGTTCTGGTTCCCGGCCCGCACTTCGTGAAGTATCTAAATTTATTCAGAATCAAAATCCTTCGCGAAGTATTTTATGAGATACGTCAGTCGTCGTCAGTCAAAGAGAGGGAGGAGATCTCCACCCCAAAAAGAGAGGAGCGGAGATGGTCGTGTTGGGAGTGGTGACAACTGAAACGGCAACGGCAACTTCTCTATCCATGGCGTGAGACGTCACCATTTCGTTCTTCTTTTTTATGATCAAGTTGTTGCCATTATTATTTTTACGCCGTCAAACAACACAACTACCACTTCATACCATGCGCTTCCATCACAGTTCACTCTTGGCAGCCACCGCTGCCTTCGTTTATGGTGCCAGTTCCGGCTCTGCTTTCGCTCCTTGTACTTGTGAGTTCTATTGGGAGAGCAAGTCCAGTTCTTCAAGTCCTGCAACATTATTTTGTATGATTCTAACGAATGCACGTGATGTGCACGTCCTGTTCTCAACAATTTAGCTGTCAGCAAAGTAGCAACCAGATCCGATGTCGTGGCCAACACTCAGCAATCTCAATCCAGGCAATACAGCTCCACACAACTTCGAATGGCCGGGCCCGCTCAAGTTGATTTGACAGGCAAGGTAGCTTTCATTGCAGGCGTAGCTGATTCCTCTGGATACGGATGGGCCATCGCACGCGCTCTAGCCAGCGCCGGTGCCACCATAATCGTGGGTACGTGGCCTCCAGTTCTAAAAATCTTCGAAATGGGAATTAAGAAGGGAAACTTCGAGGAGGATTCCATCTTGCCCGATGGCAGTAAGATGGTGATCGAAAAGGTCTATCCTCTCGATGCAGTGTTTGATTGCCCCGACGATGTGCCTGATGAAATCAAAGAGAACAAACGTTACGCTGGTCTAAGTGGATACACCATCGAAGAAGTAGCTAAGGCTGTTGAGGCTGATTATGGAAAAATCGATATCCTCGTTCACTCCCTCGCTAACGGACCTGAAGTTACTAAACCTCTCCTTGAAACCTCTCGTAAGGGATACCTCGCCGCATCTTCTGCATCTGCCTACTCTGCTGTGTCACTTCTTCAAAAGTTTGGCCCCATAATGAACGAGGGTGGTAATATGCTCTCCCTTACCTACATTGCATCTGAAAAAGTGATTCCTGGATATGGAGGGGGAATGTCCTCTGCCAAAGCTCAATTGGAGTCAGATACACGTACTCTTGCCTACGAAGCTGGCAGAAAGTGGAATGTACGTGTCAACACAGTTTCCGCCGGGCCACTCAAATCACGTGCAGCCTCTGCTATCGGGAAGGAACCTGGTCAGAAGACCTTCATTGAGTATGCCATTGACTACTCAAAGGCTAATGCACCGCTAGCTCAGGATTTGTACAATGATGATGTTGGAAATTCGGCTATGTTCCTTTGTTCGGGACTTGCAAGGACTGTTACTGGTGTGACCTTGTATGTTGATAATGGCCTTCATGCCATGGGTATGGCTCTTGACAGTGAGGCAATGTCTGACAGAAATGTGTAAGTATAAAGCAGAGTTGTCCATATACCTTTTGACATTTATCTTCAGGCTTGTCTAAATTACAAATCTGTTATGACAACCACAGTGCTGAACCTGAACTCAGTCTTGCTAAATAGAGAGCCAAGTTTTATCCACGTGTTGCAGAGACAGTTGATTTCAGTACGTTAAGGAATATTATGAATAATTTGTGAGCATGTCATGAGTAGGTAACTTAAACAAAAAATTAAGATGCAGCAATCATGCCTTATGCATTGAGTAACCAATCTATGATGTTCAGTGAAAAGAATTGGACTGCACTTTAGTTATCAGAAGTTTCATTTGACTTCATGTTCTACAGACGTTATGTAATTATAGATACTATCTTCTCTTCAGGCTGATCTCACTTTCCAGACCAATTCTTTGAAATGGCTCTATTCCAGAGACTGCTCGACGCAGAGAACTTGGTCACAGATTTCTTGGCAGTGCTCTTCCCCAAATTTGAAGTGGAAAGCTTGCTACTTGCACTTTGACTTTCGCCAGTGACAAAAACGACATGGCTTAGTGAGACACTTTTATTGGAGGTTGAGTTCTGCCTCGAAAAGGAGGTGGTTTGTTTACCACTCAAGAAAGTTGTCTTTCTCTTGCGACCCGCAGAGCGACTTGCCAATAAGGCAACAGACAGACTGCCATCTCGAGATGTAAAAGATGAAACAGGTGCTTTAGCCAGTTGAGCAGCGCCAATAGAATCGGTACTCTTTTGTCGCTTGAACAAACTGCTTCCAAGGTTGCTATTGTCTGTATGAATCGATCCTCGTTTCTTGAGTGTGGCAATGAAATAGCACCGCAAAACGTTTAGCAATTTTGTTGACTTTGCAGTCGATTACTACAAGATAACATACCTTCATGGTCTTTAGCTCGATATGCATAGTTGCATCTTCGTCAATTAAGCGCGATCGCGTAAATTCGTCGTCTCCTTCGTATGCTTCAAGGATTCGGTTCATTCGGGCCCGCTTGGCGAATTGCTTAGCCAACCTATCCTGCTCTTTCTCTTCATCGTCTTCGGGAGAGTTCCCATTGGCTAATCGGATTGAAAAAACACAAAGCAAGTGAGTACCACACAACTCAACAGCATGCATTTGGATAATTCAGATTTCTCTCACCCTGTTCATCGTTGTCGTCTTCTTCGTCGTCGGAAAAATTCTCCTCTTCGAAGAGATCTTCTTCGTCTCTGTTCAAAAATCGTTCCTTCAGCATTTTGTCCAGCAATGCAGCCTCGTCGTCGTCTTCCGCGGAGTCTTTCTTTGCCTTTGCTTCCCCATTTTCGTTTTCCTCGTCACTGTCCATCTCATCCTCATTTAACAATCCAAGACGCTTAGCATCCTCTCTATTGTCGGCTGCAACGAGCTGATCAAACCTGTGCATTCCACGTGCTCCGGCACCACTAGCAATGCCTCCGCGTCTACCATCATAACCCTCTCGCATTCGCCTCATTATTTCTTTATGACGTTCTTTTTCCTCACGGGCTGCGAGTTGCTGCCGTGCTTGCTCGCCTAACATAATAAGGATTACATTGATTTTTCAGAATAAATTGCAGCAATTTCAATTGACTGGTGTTAGTTACTTAATACTCACCTGCTTCTTCGTCACCCTCGCCATCTGATAAATCATCGACAACGTGCTCAAGGTCATCTTCATCGGCTTCTGCGTTTTCTTCATCCAAATCTTCATCTTTTTTCTACACACGAAGGAGAAAGAAGTGGGGCGTATTAAGAGATTAGTCTCAGAGTCAAACGGAATATGCATGACAAACTATCTACCTCACCTTTTCTACAGAAAACCCAAAGTCCTCGAGCCCAACAATTCCTTCTTCCTCCTCCTCTTCTTCGGCCTCGCCATCAACGAGCGCACCTCCCTTTCTTTGCCGCTTTTTTTGTTTTGCCAACATCTCCTTTTCTTTTCTGAGCATTTCCTGCCAAGCTGAATTCCTGGGCTTGCTTGACTTGACTTGAACGTCTTCCGTGTCACCGTTGTTGGTACCAGACTCCTCTTGCTGCTGAGTCTCAAAAACACTCTCCTGGACTCCATCTTTCGTTTCAATGGTAGTATCAAGAGGGTCGTCGGATTGCATTGACACGGCATGCTCATTTTGAGCTTGCTCTAGATGGATGTCATTGTTAAGCTCGCCAACATGGGCTTCCTCGGTTTCAGATGTTACATTTGAAACTGTTTGCGACTCTTCGCGTGAGCCAATGGGTGACACTACAGTCGTCACTTTAGATGGACTGGACGAGGGGGTAGCAGTCTCGGGACTTGGTGCCGTCGTAGCATCCTCATCAGTGTTATTCAATGTTACATCTGTTGTTACATCCTCAGGATTTTCGAAACCATCGTCCCCATCTCCAAACATGACATCATCTGATACATCATCCCCTTCTTCAGATTTGACATCGGAATGCTCCAACTGCTTAGCCATTGCAAGCTCTTCGTCTTCCTCTTCGTCTCCAGACGCGACAGCATCATTATCGGTGGGCGCATTGAATGCAGGATTTGAGGCTCCAAGCATCTTATCCCCTTGTAGGGCAGCCTGCTGTTCCAGGAATAGAATCTGCTTTCGCTTCTTCAGCTCCACTTCCATGCATTCTTTGATGTGTTCTTCTTCGGTTTTGTAGCCCAGCTCACGCGCAAGCCATCGATTACCAGCCTTCACTTGCTTGGCTCGCAAAGCATTTCGAAGAGCCAGCCGAGAATTAGCTGAAGGTCTGGGCTTGGATGCACGGGTAAAGCTGGGAGGAGGAATATCGCCAGGTTTTGCCATTAAGCAATCCATCGCGGATGGTTTCTTGACTACTTCAGAGGGAGCAACAACGTCCAACTCCTCGTCATCGCTGCTTTCTCCGTCTTCTTCTTCGTCATCCTCCAAGTCAATCATGACTTCATTCTGCGCAGTGTCCTCTTTTGGAACAGCCAATTCTGCAATTGTCTTCTCTTCCACCTCCTCCTCCTCCTCCAACCTGATGATTTCCAATCTCTTTTTCCTCAAAACTTCAATCAAACTCACTCGGTCCTCTTCCCTTTTGACCAGTTCCTCCTCGCGATTGGTGTCAAACCTGGCCGCTATAGCTTGGGCTCGTAATCGATCTTCCTCGGATAATTTCGGTCCCTCTTCTTCTTTCTTGGCAATGTTTCCCAACTCTTCTTGACGGATACGCGATTCCTCCAGTTGACGTTTACGGAGTTTTGTTGCATGATCTCGAAGATGCTTGGCCATTTTGCCTGTACGGGATTTTCTGGGTTTATCGGAGATGGAATCAGCGGAAGTCTTGCGAGATTTTCTCTTTGGCTTCTTTTTGTCGGGACGTGTTGGTTCATCATAGTCTGAAGAGCTATCGTAGTTGGCCTCCTCCTCACTTTCAAATTCTTCTTCGGACTCTACTGTTGCCTTTTCTTTCTTTGCCTTCATCTTCAATCCAGCACCCACAACGATTTCTCCTGATACCAGTCCAGTCAATCTCTCCTTAATCATCCCCTTCATGTCTTTTGTCACCTTATCCATGTTGAAATGAGCTGCTACAGATTTGTTAACTTGTTTGACGGTCATGGTGTCTCGATCGGCGGATTGAAAGATTGAGTCGACTACAATGTACAGTTCGATTTTTGTAGGAGGACTGGCGGATTCTTGTGAAATATCATCAGTAGAAATGTGTTGAGGCTTCTCCTCGGTTTCTGCTTGCTCTCCATCTGTGGCATCCGTGGCATTGTGCTCTCCATCTTTTTCATCCGAATCCATATCTAATTCGCCCCCATCCCAAGCACCCATAGAGGCCTCTTCATCCTCACGAAGAGCAACTCCCTGACTGAATCCATAGCCAGAAGCTTCCGTGAATCCCCCATCCATCTCTGCCACAGTGTCAGCCTCCGGCTGTTGCATCACAGATTTCCTCCCGTCGGTTTTACGCTCTTCATTAGACAGGTTATCATTAGACATAATACTACCACCATTTGACATGTCGTCGTCCAAATCAAACATGCTGCCCTTACGCTCATCATCATCCACTGCAAATGTAGAAATATCTAGCATATCATTATTTGGCAGTTCCTCTAAAGCAGACGAAGCTCCATATCCCCTCCTGCTTTTTATGGTACCGTTAGTGCTTTTAGGGGGAGCATTATCATCGGGATTGGCAAGACGACGTTGCATCTTTTGCAATTTGTCATATGTAGTTTCGTATTGTTCGTTATCACTTTCAATATCGCTTGCGGTGGACATGGCTGCCGTGGCTGGTGTTGAGGAGGCTTCGGATTTAAGAGGCTGATCTTGCAGAGGAGAGTGTGGCGTGTCCATTGTTGAGTCCATAGTTTTAATTGCAGGCGAGGTCAGTGTGGTGGATGTACCATAACCATAACCATACACCTCTAAGAAATCTCTCTCTTTTAGTTGTCATTTTGTTACTGATTCCTATGTGAAATACGACCGCGCCAAATATTCATGAGAAGTGAAAAAAGTGTATGTACCATACCCTATCCAAACTCCAAACCTATCAATAATTTTCTAGTATGGTAGTAAAAGGAGATAACAAGCAAGGCCGAACACCAAACACAGCAGTCAATAAAATGATATTATGATGCTTGTGTAAGCAAATAATAGAGGTTATCATCATCTCTTGTAGTTCCCAAGATTTTAGTATTTGGTCCATTAACTCAAGTGGAAGGGGGAAGCACTAGTGAACAGCACAAACAAAGGCTGAGAGTTAGTACACTGAAGTATGGTATGGTACTGGGTCCAACCGGAGCCAAATCACAAAGCATTGAGTAAGACAGTACGGTGTGGGAGCACTACCATTCTGTTCTTTGAGATTCACTCATACTGTCTACGTGTAAAAAATATTTTA
>JALLPH010000971.1:0-13132 GCA_036939855.1 Cyclotella choctawhatcheeana
GGGAATCCTCCGCGTAGCTGGCCAGGACTCCCGTTACCGCCGTGTAAAGGGGTGTTCTGCTAAGGTTCTGCTGTCTGTGGTGTGAGCGGTAGGCGGTAGGAGTGCAGAGGGACATTAGCTGTTCTGCCCCCTAAATCTCAGGTCCAACACGTCGGTTCTCTCCGCAAGTCACTGGATTTATGTGTAACAATTGCCCGCATACCAATTAGCTACAAAACCATTTATCCGTTCTTTCCAGTTCACAAACGGAAAAATGACACAAGAAGCCGCATGAGTTTTGTATTGCAGTTGAAATTATTTAGATTCCTCAGATTCCCAGATCACCGGCCAAAATGATGATTGGTAAGAAGTTCAAGTCTCTATCTAGCTTGTAGCGGCCTTTGTCTCCAAGGTCACAAAATGCTGTTGACCCCCAAGCATACTATCAGATTGTTCAGGTGTAACTCATCTTCTCGTGTCACTATCATGTACAACAGATGAACCAGAACCAATCCACCAATCGTTTCACACCACCGCCCTCCTCACCCCGGATGCCCCGGCCTTAATCGATGGCAATACCGGAGCAACATACACATACAAACAAGTGCAGCATCGTGTTTTATCCCTGGCAAAAGAGTTACGCGATGCAGGGTGCGGTAGAGATAAAGTCGTGGCGATATACATGGACCCCAGTCCGAATTATGTGGTGGGAATGTTGGCTGCACTTTCTGCTGGGGGAGCCGTACGTAGTTCTGTTTCAATGGTTAATGATAATTTCATCCATCTCATTTTACTCAACATATGCTATTATTATCATCTTGTTCATGGATTTACTAGTACGTTCCACTAGAACTGGCCTACCCCACGCCCATGATTGAACGCGTCTTGGCCGACGCACACCCAATTGCCATCTGCACTACGTTGGAACACATTCGTAAATTACCCGCAGCAGCCGAGATGGTTATTTGTTTAGACGATTCTTCTCACGAGGAACGTCATGACTATGATGATTTACTCAAGGCGTATCAGAATGGTTGGGATGAAGGCGATGAAGTAACTCTAGACGATTTAGCATTCGTAGTCTATTCTTCGGGGACTACCGGTCAACCTAAGGGTATTGCCAATCCCCATCGTGCCCCGGCAGTCTCGTACAATTGGAGATTTAACACGTTGTCAGACTATCAAAGGGGGGATGTTGTGGCGTGCAATGTCTTTTTCGTTTGGGAGGCATTGCGGCCATTGATGAGGGGAGGATGTGTCTTCCCCATCCCATCTGATGATATATTTGATGGAGAGAGATTGACTTGTACTTTGGAGAGGTTTGGTGTTACGGAAATTTTGTTTACTCCGTCGTTGTTGGAGAATATGTTGCATACGGTTGAACTTGGGGATGTGCGTTCTAGGTTGAAAACGTTGAAGACCATTTATTTAAATGGTGAAGTGGTTAGTCTGGCATTGAGGAAGAAGGTTATTGACGCACTTGCGCATGTTAGGTTGTTGAATTTGTACTCCATCTCGGAATGCCATGAAGTTGCCGCTATGGATTTGACTGCAAGTGATTTAGATCTTAGTCATTCAGATAAATTCTCTCCGGTAGGCTACCCATCCACTCCTTGTTACATTTTGGACGAAGAAGGGCAGCCTCTTCCTTTTGGTGAGGCGGGAGAATTGTTTGTTGGAGGTGCTATGTTGGCCCGGGGGTACTTAAATCTGCCCGAGTTGACGGCAACGAGATTTGTCCCCGATCCATTCCTTGAGGATAGGAATGCAAAAGATGGAAAGATGTACAGGACCGGTGATCGGGCAAGATTTTTGCCGAATGGGCAACTTGAGATTCTTGGCAGGTGTGACTTTATGGTCAAGATAAGAGGGTACTCCGTGGTTCTTGGGGCTATCGAGACTGCTCTTGTAGATCATGTCAAGTTATCTAGCTGTGTGGTGGTTGCAGATGGTGAAGATGGATCAGAAGAAAAACAGTTGATTGCTTATCTTGTTCGAGATCATTCTGATAAAGAAGGTGATACCCGCCTTGCTGATTGGGCTATTGATCAACGAAATGGCTCGTGTCCGGAGATTCGTCGCGCTATTGATGGGCACATTGCTCATTATATGGTCCCGAGCGTGTACATTGAGGTAGAGTCACTCCCCGTTAAGGAGGTCGGTGCCAAGCTAGATAGGAAGGCGCTCGAGTCTCAAACAAAAGATCGCAGGGCCATGATGAGAAGTCTGCAACTGAATTTTGAGACACACACGACAGCTTCTAATGCAGCCCACCCTCAAACTCCATCTCACGGGCCTTCTGCTGTATCAAGCTTGCGTAAGCTGTCAAAGTATCTCCGTGTGTCAAGGGATTCGCCATTGCTTGATGTTGAAAGTGCAATGCTAGCTATATGGGAGAGCATTCTTGTGACAGATGATACAATTAGTCTTAGTGTCGAGAGTAAATTTCAGGAGGAAGGGGGTCATTCTCTCAGTGCTGCTCGTCTTGTGAGCGGCATAAATAAATGCTTTGGAGTTAAACTTTCGGCAGCCAAGTTATTCCGTGAGAATTTCTCAGTTGAACAGTGTTGCATTGAAGTCATGAAGCAGTGGTCCGAGTCTATAGAATTAGAACACACCTCCTCATCTGAGAGCAGCAAATCGTCTTGGTCGATTGTTGCTAACCCGGAAGAAGATAAGGTCAATGGCGAGATCATTGCTCGAGTACGCAGTGATTCTATTCTCCCACAAGAACTGACATTCCATGTGCCAAGTGTTCCTACTACTATAAGCACTGCACGTTCGATTTTCCTTACTGGTGCGACAGGCTACCTTGGGGTTCACATTCTAGCCCAAGTATTGGAGTCAAATGAATTGGCTACCGTAACATGTCTCGTTCGCTCCACTGATCAGGACATTGTCAAAAAGAATGCGGAGAAGTACAATTTGACCATCGACCACTCTCGTGTTGTTCTCGAAAAGGGCGACTTATCACTCAACAACTTTGGAATGTCTCAAGCAGATTGGAACCGTGTCTCTGCGGGAATAGACTTCATCATTCACTGCGGTGCGATGGTTTCTTTGACAGCACCTTACGATGGAAAGATGAAGAGCATTAATGTTGGTGGGACGCTCGAAGCACTCAAATTAGCTGCCGCAGCAAGTTCTGTCAGTCTCGTATATGTATCGTCGAATGGAATCTTCCCTTCAACTAGTGACGAACTGTTTAAGGAAGATGATTGCATCTCTTGTCTTCCTGATAGACTTGGATCAAGCAATGGATATGGTTTGTCAAAATGGGCAGCAGAGCAATTGGTGACTGAGGCAAGCAAGAAAGGACTGCCTACCATATCAATCCGTTTTGGAAATATCGGTTGGGATTCATTGACAGCACACGGAAATGCACTTGATTTTCAAGCTCTCGTCATCAATGGGTGTTTACGGCTGGGCAAATCGATCAATCTATCTCAGTGGAACTTTGAGTGCACCCCTGTTGATTTTGCATCGAAAGCTTTGGTCTCTCTCTCATCTGATTCTGATCTCATGAGAGAGGGCCATGTGTTAAACTGCGTGCAAGATGGTTTCACTCCCTTCAAGGAAATCTTCCAAATCCTAGATAGTGCTGCTAATCACCCTCTCACCTGTGTCAATTTTGAGTCGTGGTTTAAAGCACTTGAAGAAAATGCGTTCAATGCTGATGATGAATCGGTCACGGCTCTCTTTTCCTTTGTTTCAGGATTGGATGATTGCGAATCATATCTGCGTCATGTCCCACGTCTTGATTGCTCTATGTTTGATGCCAGTTTGAAAAAATGCGGCAGCACGTTGAAGCGAAATGGTCTTGTCAATAAGTCGTATTTCCAGACTTACTTGAAATCTATCTTACCGACTGTTAGCACAGTTATTGTTGACTCCAATGGTAGTGATGTAGTTCCATTTGACGACAGTATGAGTAGCTTGAGTCCCTGTACAACTACTGGCCAACTCTTTGGCAAGATTGCTGTTGTAACTGGTGCCTCATCAGGAATAGGGAGGGCGATTGTTGCTGCTCTTGTGAAGGAAGGCTGTCATGTCGCAATGGGTGCAAGGCGAATTGATCAACTAGAAGAAACCAGAAGGGTTGTGGCAGCAGAATGTCCAGGTACTAGCTCAAAAGCACTCATCGTGAAGACTGATGTGACGAAGTTATCTGATGTCCAAAATTTGATGAAAAAAGCCGAAGATTGTCTTGGTCCCGTAGACATACTCATCAATGTTGCCGGCGTCATGTTCTTTACACTGATGGAAAATGTAAATATGGACCAGTGGGAGCGCACCGTAGATGTGAATTGCAAAGGAACTATGTATGGAATCGGCGCAGTCCTACCAGCTATGCTCGCAAGAGGCAAGGGTCATATCGTTAACATAACTTCAGACGCGGGAAGAAAGTCATTCCCAGGGCTAGGTGAGATAGTATCTTTTGTTGCTAATTCGCTAATTCTTGAGCCCCATAATCAAAGATAACCAACTTTTACGTTAGGCATCTATTCAGGATCAAAGTTTTTTGTCGAAGCTGTAAGCCAGGCCCTTCGATCCGAAACAGCTTCTTCAGGACTCAGAGTGACCTGCATTCAACCTGGAAATGTCGAGACACCTCTGCTGGCCACATCTACCGACAAAGATGCTCTGAAAACATATGGTGAACCATCTGGCGCTAAAGTTCTTGAGCCTGCCGATGTCGCTAGAGCTGTTGTTTATGCAGTAACTCAGCCTGATTGGTGCGCAGTTAATGAAATTCTTGTAGAGCCCCGCCAAGAGCCTGCTTAAGCACAAACTAACCGTTATGAACTGTGAGACCACCGCTTAATTGTTGGGTGTAAGTAGTATGACAACTGAAGTTAAAGTAGGTGTAGGTAATGTGTAATGTGAACCAAATCAAAAACATCATTGCTGGTTTACTAAGACGTCTCTTCTCTTCAATGTTATGTCAAATATCTATTATCTATTATGGGTATTTGCCATAAGATGATAACGTCATTACCTCTAGAGTCCGAATAGCAGTCTCTTTTGAACCACTCGCTCTCACATTTATATCATTACCATCCAAATCACCCCATTATCTGAATATCTTATCACCACACCGCATCCGGCTCGGCTCAGGTTGATCCTGATAAACGAGGCTATAATGGCGAGATATGGAATCATAGACGTAGCCCTTCTATGCGCAGCTGTTTCTGCTCGACCTCATAGGATGAGTGTTAGAGCTGCCGGGCGTACTGCACTGATCTCATTATCCATCACCCCGAGGTCACCACAAACAAAGCGGATTATCTCCTCTGCAATAATCAACCAAACCCCGAACAAATTCGAGCGTTTTCGTATATGCTTAGAATCTCAGCTTCCATCTCCATCTACGGATGCGGAAGATGGTGATCACGATCTAATGACCATAGCGAAAAGCACAATGGAAATGCTCTCTTCAAACAGACGTTCGTTTCATAGAACATGGGCAAGAATGAGCCCATTGATTGAACTTATATTATCAGCTTCAATACAAGATTGTGCAGGAAAATCTGACAACTCAATAAGTGAAAATTCCACTACAACATTTAGATCTATTGCAGACGTTGGCTGTGACCATGGTTTGTTGTCACTAAGCCTGGCTTGTATGGCTTGGTCGGCATCACAATGTTATGAAGAAGACAAAGAAAATCATGATGCAAATACTCTTCCCTTCCTCTCTAAAGGCGTTATAGGTTCTGATGTGTCTGCGAATGCTCTAAACAGTGGTGCTCTCATGTCATTGACAAAGATGAACGAGGCACTGTCACGCAAATCAGATACAGTAATAAACCTACCCGTTGATTTTCGAGTTGGCAATGGCTTATCAGTCTTCCATTCTGGTGAAACAGATGGGGTAATCTTGGCTGGAATGGGTGTTAATACAATGCATGAGATATTGACAAGCAGCGATCTTGACAAACTCGACATCAATTACCTATTTTTACAACCTACAAACTCACGCCCCAGAAATTTACTCTTATTATACGATGCATTGCAGAAAGATGGTAATAGTTGGGACTTGATGGATGAAAGTATCACATTCTTAGGTGGGAGATGGTACATAAACTCTTACTTCAAGAGATCATTAAGTATCAACTCAATCCAATTCCCTGGTCACTGCCTTAGGAACAAGGACTCTTGTGAAGCCACTTATGAATCCTTTGTAGACCACCATATTCAATGGCTACAGAATGACTATACCAAAAAGGGAAAATTAGAAGTCAATGATCAACGTTGGATCAACCATTTATTCAGTGATGAGAGATATTGTAAGTGGACAAATGCTTGTAGGCGGCTTGAGCCTAATGGATAGTCAAGCATGTGACATTCTAGCTAATTATTGAAATAGTCAAGTTCGGTCCATGAAAAGTTGTTTCATTTCTAGCGTCTACTATGAATCTTGCAAGGATGTGAAAAGACCAGAAGGAGGGCATTTTTTGTTGCAAGAGGTACATGCAAGCTATCTAATGCTTCCAGGCGTAATTTCTGTAAAAGAATGCAACTTATCGTCTATTCCCATTCATAAGTGTATGTGCTGAGCTTAAAATAATTATAAGCGTCGTAATAATTGGCGAGTTACAATTTCGATTTAAGGTGCGTTGCGGTTCGTTCCGGAATTACAGCACAAAGATTAACTAAACAGTGCCATTTAGACAGTGGAAGAAACCTGCATTTTCATAATTCATATTGGGTATTAGAGCTCCATAAGGCCCATACTTGAAATTAACGTTTTCATTTAGGTCCGATGGCACTCGTCTCCTCATTTCGAAGAAATCAACTCTGTTGAAGCCATTAATCACAAGTGAGCCTCTTTCTGCCATTCTAAAAATAAAACAACAAGATATACTCACCCCACTGGTGTTCCTCTATCGGTTTTATCGCTAATGACAAAAGTTCTATTTACGTCGAAGGCATCATCCCAAAAAGCCTTTGAACAAGATGAGGCATAGGTTGTGGGAACATTATTTGGGCTTGCAGTATGAGATGCCCGACATAAAAGATCATTACTCACATGATAGTCTGGAGGGATTAAGTCATCAAAAGTTGCATCTGGCTCAATGATTGTTGCGTAGAAACGAGAGCCAGTAAATCTCATGACCACAGAGTAATTTTTCATTATCTCATCAAGATCGTGCAACTGGTTATAATGTATGAGCATTGAAATGCACAAAAAGTTCCATGGCCTCACAATGCATGATGCAAAATCTCACCGGTTTCGCCTCAAAAAAGTCATCGTGCTCCGCAAAGTCTTCCACCTGGTTCAAGAAAGTTATTGAAAAGATGATGATTGCAAATAAAAGGAACAAGAACAGGCTGCTTGATGAATTCAAATTGGCTCACATCGGTTTCATACTCATTTGAAGTGTACCATGGCTTTGTTGGTGGAGCCGAAATTGAACTATAGTCATATTCATAATCGCCAGGATCGTACTGTATTGAAGTCGGAAAAGCAGAACTCGGCGGTTTTGATTGCTGTTTGGGTCCTGGGTAGTTGGAGGGGACTATGGTTCTGTGACAAAGTGAAAGTTAGTAGCGCAGCATTCATTCAGTATACCTTAATCGTTAATCCACAGCTCTTACGGTGATAGCCTTTGAATATTAAGACGAAAATCAAAAGAAAATATGCAGCTTAGTGCAATTTGCAGCATTGTTATGTGGCACTTGTTCTCTTACTCATAGATTCCTTCAAGAGGTCCTTCAACAGTGGCAGTCCCTGCAATAGTAGTAGGTTGGAATGTAGTGCGCAAAACGCCCGGCGTTGGTGCTAGCGTTTTGTTGGTTCCAACAGTTGGAGTCGTTTGATACGTTGGCGCAGAAGTTGGCGCCGAAGGTTCGATTGAAGGCATTGATGTAGGCTCTCTTTGTCTCACACTTATTATCAAATACAACACGAAGTTTTGAATAAGTCAACTTGTGTAAGTCAAAGCATATTATGATATTGCTGAGTACTTGAACTCACTCAAATTTTCGCCAATCAAAAGGATCGACATTAGTTAAATTTTTCTGGATGTATATAGGTCTGTCATATACTCGGCCGATTAAAGTGATCGGATTTTCATGATACCATTGTTCTGCGGGCGAGCCAGGTGATCCCACTTTATCTGCCTTCTCACTAGCTATCGCATAACATGGCTGCTCGAATTCACAGAAATGCCCTCCTCGACCAGAATTGCACTCACAACGTCCCTTGACACCTGTTAATAGATCAAATCACGGATGAGCCCTCACGCCGAAGGACAATAATGGATAACAGTAAGAGATTTATAAAATCTAATAACTCACAGTTCCCCTGATACGAACAATCTGAATTTTCTACACATGTAGTACATTTGATACTTACACTGGCATCGAACACAGCTTCCCCAACCCAAGCTGTCCACGGTTGCCTAGCTGCAGCAATAACATCAAAGTCAGTCTCGGGATCAACCTGATCAGATCTAAACAACCATCCACATTCGTTTTCTGTTTCAATATCAGGGTGCGTGAATATCCAAGATTCAATTTCTTCACAGTATTGGATTTGAGCACCATTTCTATATTGAAAACTGTTGCCATCAATTTTGTTCTGTTCAATGTACTTCGGGTGTCCATCAGCTGCGATTAGGGGAATATTATCAGCATTATCTAAAGCATACTGTTGAGAAGATAAACAACGCAAACTAACCATCACCATCTGCTTCATAAATACCATTAAAGTAAGGATATGATAGCAGTTTAGTATCTTCACCTCCCTTAATCGTAGCCTTTTCCCATATCTCTTCACTGAAAGATACGTCTATTCTACGACATCTGAACTTGCCTTGTGATTGCATCACAGAAAGATACATCTGAATAACAACAGAAGTCAGACTCTGTAATCATCATCCAATTCACAAGAGAAAAAATGATTTGCTCACCAGTGCTGACAAAAGAATTATGGCATTGCAATAGTAAATCAGCCGAGCAATATTATTAGACTTGCTGTTTGATATCATGGTACCAGACCTCAATGCATCCTTCTGAACCGACTTTTGACCAAATAAATCTCTTGACATTACGACAGATTTCCTTGTTTGGCCCATGGGAATCTCGATAACGTGTCTCTTGACAGTTGCAACAAGCAACTTCTGACCCAAAAACCCTTTCTTCGCCAAGGCAAATGCTGTGTCATCAATCTATGTATGAATAAATGAATAGAAATAACGAAGAGTAAGATTACATGTCACAGTGAAACGAGTGCATTTCACTTGGAACAAATATAAACTAACATTCTCAACAAACTCAAGAGCTAGCACGTCATAGAAAATGCCAATGACCTCACTATTCTGCACCACGTTGAGAAATAGACTAGCGAGGAACATGTAACCGACTGCGAGGCGAAGAAGTGAAACTGCCACAAGTCTCTTGTGTATTTTTTTTGACCCATCTAGGAGCAGTTTATGACCAAAACCAAATGCTATATGTTGCAAACCTTGAGGGCATTCATCTTCGAATAGGACCCCAACAAGAATTCCAACAAACTGCGCTGCACGAACCGCGTTGCTATTTCCAGCTCTATTATAATCAATATTCGTGTCATATGGTTAGAAATGCAAACATAGCAAGTTGTAAGACAATACATTGATACTCACGGAACATTGATTGGATTGATCTCCGTTCCATTTTCCACAGAATCATACAACACAAGTCCCAAGCAGGTCAAAGACAAAGCAGCAGTAAATATTGCAAACATAAATGGTCTACTCAGGGGAGGTTCTGTCACTAGTAGAGAAAATGTAGACTCGGGAAGAATATATTCCTGGTTATTAAACGATCCACGGGTCTCCTCCTCCACATCAATCAAACGATCTTCAATACGATCAAGCCGTGATTGTATTAGGGACATGTATTCTCTTTCGTGATTATTATTCTCCGCCAATCCAACAACACTTGGTATCGCCTCTTCTTCTTGTGGTTTATAATCAAGATCTCTGAACGAACCCTGGATTGAACCAGTCCCGAGTTCTAAGCGAACATTATTAGCATTGGATTCGCCAATGATGCGTTCTGATTCATAGGGACTGAACAGAGAAGGGCGTCGTTCGTCAATACGTAATTCCGGTTCATATGGTGTGTATGAAGGGCGCTTTTCGGCATAAGATGTTGCTAGCTGGCTTTCGAGGAGGGCGACACGTTCGGCTAGGGCTTGGCTACGATCATCAGCTGCCTTTGCTCGATCGTCTGCTATCCTTGCTCTCTCATCGAGTGCACGGACTAAGTCTGCTATATCTAGATGCGAGGAAAGCCCGTTGAACGTGTCCCTGTCTTGGGGTGCTGCTCCATCATTGATTGTCATGGCAATATTCTCTTGGTACGACCAACTCGTAGTGGGGCCTGTTTTCATGGTGGGGCGCTGGCCCTACCTACACCTACTGGCTACCATACTCGCTAAGGCTGTGAGTTTCTTCAGCCACTGCTGGCAACTGGCAAAATTTTCAGTCCCACCTGGGAAGTTGCCAGTTGTGACCCTCAAAAATTGAGAGTTTCTTGCTCCGGCTACTGGAAAGAATGGGTTATGGGTCACAATAACTACAGTCACAAGAGACACGAGAGAGACGATACCCGATACAGTACATCACTTTACCATACCTTATTGAACTGTTCAACTGTAACGCACAACCGCACAACAGAATAAAACACAGCCACTAACAAACACATGTCCATGTGTTACGTATTGACAGGTACTACACTTTATGATATTTTGTACAAAACTGTGAAGGTACTCATCTTGACAACAAATGATTAAGGTTTATGTCATGGCAGGTCATGGCTGATGATGAGACAAGTAATTCATGTGATCCGGAAGAATAATTGTTATCTTCCTGTAGATAATAATATCGGAATGTTCTTTGGATGAATAGTCAATCAACGAATGTACTATGGACTCGCAAGTATGAGAATTGATTCAATATAACTAAAGTTCATCTTACTCGAGATACACAATGTACCTTAACTCCACAAACAATCCATATCGCAAACACAACCTCATCATATCACCGTACTTTGACCAAAACAGCATTAAATTGTTCAACTAACACCACATACCCCCACTATATCAATGAATCCATCAATCTCTTTTAAACAGCCGTCCTACCAACCTCCTCAATCCTACTCCCCACACTCAAATCCAAAAACTTATCCCCAATCTGAATCTGCAACCCCCCCAAAATGGCCGGATTCACCTCGCTCTTCAAAATCACCTTGGCACCCTCGGGAAATTGAGACTTCATGGCATTCGCCACGGCATCCGTCATGGTCTTATTCAACGGCTCGGCCGAAATAATGGTGGCTTCCACCTCCCCCCGCTTGGCCTTCATCAACTGTACGTAATTATCGACAATACCGGAAATGTTAATGAGACGAGCGTTACCCGCCAACGTCGTCATGAGGTTGAGCGTCACACTGGACGTTTTGGACTTTAACATATCCTCGACCTGCTTGGTCTTGTCGGTACGGGAAATGAGGGGATTTTCGAGAAATTGACGAAAGGCCGCCGAGGATTCGGCCGTTTGTTGAATGGCGAGGAGTTCGGATTCGACCTTTTCGAGGGTGTTGGTTTTGGAGGCGGCGATGTAGGCGGCGTTGGCGTATCGGGCGTTTAGGCCGTAGAGATCGAGTGGGGGGGCGTGGGAGGCCGCGGCGGCTTGTTTGGCGAAGGTGCGGCGGGTGAGGGTTGATAGTAGGGTGGTTTTGAGTGCGGTGGATGATTTGGAGGCAAACATTGTTTGTAATTTGGTGATGATGGTGCTGTTGGATTATTATATTGTGATTCTGTGCAGTCGAGAGAATGAGCAGAATAATTAATTGGTTAGCGAGAATGATTGTCATGCAGGTTTGTTCGAACAAAATATTTCAATTGAATCAATCGATCTCCCCGTAATCCAACAAAATGCTTCTCCCCGCTCAAACAAACAAACGAAAAAGCCCTCGTGAAATGAACAACATCAGTGAGATGATCCTCCACCCAAATAAAAAGAAAACACGAAAAAAAGATCAATCTGAGTGCTGCCTGCTTTCTCTACGCTCACATTCCCCCACCACCACATATCGCTCTAACAATATAAATAATACCCTTCAAGAGTGTGTTGGCAGGGGGCTGCGACATTATTATTTTTCGTTCCACTGAAAAAAAACAGACGTAGAAAAAGATTCGCCCTTCGTTCGTCGACCCTCTCCGTTAATCATCATCATCCCCCCCTTTTTTGTTAACGGCCGTACTTTGACAGCATGGGCACGTGCAATAAATAATGCAATGTAAAATTGACCCATGTGATGCTCTTTGATTCGTCCTCCTTCCTCCACGTCCAAATACCATTGCTTACCGACGGCCCGTCGCTTGTTTTGTTGTGGTGGATCTTGCGTTGGGCCTTTTAATTTAGAGGGCATCACAGTTATTTTATTAGTCTGAAACGAACACAATAATTTTTAGGTGTTACTATCTACTATTTTATTATTTTCTTGTGAATCACTTCACTTGCGATTCACGCTTCAACTCTTTTCACTCGTGAAAAATTGAACGCCCACACACACGCGGCACATAGCCTTGTGATTATTGGGGGCGCGTGGGTGTGCCCACAGATGAAGCTTCAAACTTACCGTAGTTTAAAAAATATAAGGCTCACGGAGAGATTTTGAGCCGCAATTTAATGTTTAAAGATTTAAGCCCTTAAGAAAGGTATCATTATGGCTGTACATACTATCTAGATGCTTGAAGTTTAAATAGACCTCATCCAAGCCCGACTTAATTGTTAAAGTACTCCTACTTTTGGCTCTGAGCCGCTTAATTTTTAAGCCTTATATTTTTTAAACAACGGTATCCAAGCAGATACGTGATATTTCGTCATCTATACGCCATAAATCAATTACTTGCCCACTATTATCACAAGGCTAGGCACCACATCACATCACATCACATCACACGGGACACATCAAACACTACACTATGGGCACGAGCAGACGAGCTGTGGAAACAACCTTGGATGCGAATGAGACCGCTTCAATACGTAAACACTGACAATAGCAGACGCGACCTTCGCCGCCCTTCATCGAGGCTGTTTTAGGATGAGCGGTCGCATCCCTTTGGCACGGCGTAAGTATTCTCTTGCTGTCGTGC
>JALLPH010000972.1:0-13226 GCA_036939855.1 Cyclotella choctawhatcheeana
CTAATTTTGGCAGACTAGGGTTGGAAGTGTACCCCCTATGTGGGAAAGGTAGTCTATCCCCCATATTGTTAAATTGCCCATTGCCCACCTCCAATACCCAAAGTATACCCCCCCAAAATCCAGGCTAGCATTAGGAACTGTACCCCCGGGGGGGGTATACTTCGCAGCAGTCCACTGTAAAACACAAAATTACATGAATTACAAGAGCAAGACCAAGTTCGGCGACATCCTGAACCCCTTGACCATGCAAATGAACAACAACATAATTCCAAACTCTCGCGACGTCCTCAATGGCAGAGGTCAGGGGGTTCAACGCCACCCTGGAAATGTGAAATATCGCAAGTTGGTCTTCGTTAATAAAGTGAGAGGCCATTGTATTTTGAATTTTCAGTTTTTTGCATCATCTAATGGTGTTTGATATTCGTTCTCCATAACTGCAAATTTTATTATTTAATAATATAACATAACTCTGACCGATTGAATTCATAATAATAGGAGCTGTACGCGAAATGTCCCAGATCAGACAAGAGTAAGATATCAAAGGTAAGAGATCCCCAACGGTATGGCGTATCGGTAGTGTGGGGAACGGGGAGAGGGGGGAGGGGACCAATATATTATTCTCTGTGTATCTTTAACTGGCACACTTCCTATTCTTACTTCTACAGGGAATCGTTGCCGCAATCCGTCATTCAGGGGGGAGGTTTCTTGAACACAATGAACGTCAGGATGTTTACTTTGACATCGGGGATAAGAAGGTATATCAGTTTTTCTTAATTTTATTTGATGAGCAGAATCTAAGCAGTCAAAAATCTTTTGAATTCCCCATTCTTAGGCCACTGAGAAAACCAGCCAAGCATTGCGTGAGGGTCAGAAGGGCATACGAAAGAATATATACATGACAGAGGATGGTGGTGGTCTGGCAAGCTCTACGGGATCGGACGAGACTAAACATGTTTCAAATAGCTCTCATGGCATGCCCGCTGAGCTTGACACAAGCAAGAATTTACCTCAGGTATGTTTTGACTCATCTATTGCCTATTTGACCATGGAACATGCAAGTCATTGAGCTCATGTCTTTTATATTTGTATTACAGGAGGACTACTTTTCTTACTCTTGTGCAATATTGGAAGCCCTCTACAACTCCGATCCTAGCCTGCCAGCTTCTCCAGTAGCTTGTTTAAGAAAGTCACGACCTTGTGTAGACAACCCCCCGGCTCTCCCTCCTCCTGCACCCGTTCAGCAGTATGGAATACCAAGTAATGCATACCTTGGCCCGTCTAGTGCTGCTATGGCAATGGCACTTGACCAGTTTCCTGGGGCTAGTATGACAGCTCTGCCGATGCCACAAGCTGTTAACGTTCAACAACCAATGCAGCAGCAACACTATGGCATGAGGGAACAATTCAATAACGGGACAGGATATTATCCATCTAATTCTTCATTGAGTTGTGAAGATCTGCGATTGACTGATATGTCACTATCTAATTTCTCGATTCGCCAGCTTATTGAATCTACCCGTGAATCTAATGCACAGCCTAGAGGAACTTTGGACTCGATTTTCTCAGCTGGTACCGTCGACATGTTTCGCCAATCGTTATCGCAGCTGAATCAAATTGACCAAATGGACGAAGATGCTCTTTATCCATCTCAACATGAAATTGATGCATTCATGAATCGAAACAACTCCACGGGAGAAGAACGGATCTCAGATATGCGTTTCAGCGATTTGAGTAAAGACACGGTCATCAGGACACGAACAAGTGATTCGACCAAGAATACAACTGATTCCGGCACTGGTCAATCTCGAGATATTTCTGATTCGGACAATGATATGGCCCAACTGTTACTTGACTTCAAATCGGAGAAAATGGAGGAGTAAAATCTATATTCATATGTGATAGCAGTGATAGTAAGCGAAGCCGAACATAATATACGGCCATTAATGTTAAGTGTTAAAATTTCAAGTATCACCGCAATTTCTTAGCCTTGAAAGAGTTTGTAGTTCACAAGGCAATGGTTCCAGACTTCGAGTTGAGTTTATGTGCACCATTGTGTCCTTAGGTAAGCGATCGAGAAGCTCTGACAGAGATGAAGCTGTGGGAGAGCCCGTTTGATTCTTTTGGCCAATGGCATCTTGCAGCTCACTACCCCCAATTTTACCATTAATTACTTCATAAAGAAGAGTCTCTAGTAATTTGACACGTTCTTGAGCTGCATCTCTGGCAGTCTCTGCTATGTAGGCTTTCAGTTGAACCCGTTGAACAGCTTCTGTAAGATACTGCCCAGCTGAAGCAACTTTACGGCGAAGTCTGACATTCTCTTCTTTCAGGGCTTCAATTTCAGTAGTATGGATTGAAAAATTGGAGTCTGTAGAGTGTTCTGACTTGTTAGGGCTCAATGGGGGGATTATCGACAGTGTGATTGCATCTGCGCTTATTGATTCACGATACGAAGCTGGAAGTGCAGTCTCCGACACCCGATCATCATAGACTTTTGATGGTACAATAAAATGAGCAACGACATCGTTTATATGTGGAACATCTACGGTCAATGGTTTTCTTAGAATCCCTTTCACTAGTGAACCCTCTTCCTGTCCGTCTCTACTTCCTTTGTTTTGTTTCTTCGTCGATTTCAATTGTTTGTTGAATTTTACGCGCTTTGTGGTGTCTTGAACCACCGTCTTCATTTGAGATGTGGCAACAATTTGAGCAAAAGTACTATCATTTGTGTTCTCTTTTCCAGCAAGCTGCTCATTCTTTTTTTCTGAATCGGGCTGTACAGTAATATTGTTATTAACCTTGTCGTCTTTAGTGCCATCATCAGGTGATTCTTTATTCGGCTCCGTTTTTACCTTCTTCTGTTTAGGTAATGATGGCGCCTTCTTTTTCTTGCTCTTCTTTTTCGTGAAATTATCGTCACTCTCACATACATCCAAGCTTTTCAACAACTCTATCTCTGCTTCTTCAGCGATATTTTCCAAGATTCGTATGAATGCACGCCTAACTTTCATACGTTCTTCAGAATCGTCAATCATCATACGGGGACTGAGATGATGCGGGGTTGAAGCCACAATAGTTCCTCGACAAAGTGATGTCCCCATCTTTGCAGCCGCAGTTTCGGCACTGTGTCCTTCTTCGCTCATTAGATGTTTAAATCTTTGTATTTGGTAATAACTTTGCAATTTCGTGAATTGATTTTGTTGGTCACATGTGAATTGGATAGAAAGGACATTTACTTGCGCATCCGTTGTGTCGAAATCACACACCATATTAGCTAGCAGCACCAAAATCCGCCCCATAGACGACTGTATGGGAGTCAAGGAAAAATGCAGATCGGGCGGAAGTTCATCATCTGGGCCGAATTGAGCGAGCCACGAAGTTAATGTTTTGTAGTCAGTGGGGTTCAGTTTGCACCCGGGGTTTAGTTTGTATGATTGCCTTGCCATTTTTGGTTCAATAATTTCAGTTTCAGTTGCGAGATCGAGATCGTTGCGAGTGGGGGGGGGGGGGTGCGAGTGCGGGGGGGTTGTTCTTTTTGGAGATGGTATCGGTTCTTTTTAATTAAAGGTATCCATCTCACTAATGACATAAGGAGGAGCCAAAAACAACGATGCGCAACCTTGACAACAAAGACAATCAGAGAGCCAGGACTACCATGTTCGAAAACTTCAACTCGTTGCTAGAGGAAATCAACACAAGAATGCAGAAGCATTTAAATGACAGCGAAGACAATCGAAATATATCTGTGACTCATATGCCGCCAAACATAGCATTTGAACGTGCCAAACTCATGAAGATTGAGTTGAAATTGGCCGAAATAAGAGAACTTCGTAAAAAGCATAAGAGAGTACTAATGGAGAAGTGCATGATTTCTAATGATAGCAGTTGAGTGAATTAGCGAGAGCAAGATTCAATAAAATAACGTTCACTTTGAAGAACTTCGTTCATGAGTTGTGATTCCAAATCTTGTGTACAAAATTAACAGGACCATACGCTAAATATCAATGATTTACATTGCCAATGCAACCGCAACATAAAGTTGTTTCATTATCTTCAACGACATGTATGTTGGTTTCCTTCATAGAATGAGAGATTACAACATTAACACTACATATGAGTATCCATTTACATTGCCGACGTAGAAGTAGAACATAAAGTTGTTTGATTATCTCCGACAACATGCATGTTGATTTCTTTCATAGAATGAGAGATGCTTTACGTCATTGGCAGGACCTTCATAATCAAACTTTCTTCCATCCAAAATCATCCTCCATTGCTTATCGATCTCATACAAATCCAACGTGGTTGTTTCTGGTATCGTTATGAAGGTGATGCAGCATGCAACGAAGGAAGCATATCCACTGCAGAGAAACAGCTGCTTTTCACTAATGAAGTTGAATAACACTGATGCAATTAGTGCTCCAAGCTTTCCAGATGAAGCTGATATTCCGTGACACATTGTTCTCATTTCGGTTGGAAATATCTCTGCAGGTATCAAAAATGTTGTGCAATTTGGACCACAGTTTCCAAAGAAGGAACTACCAAAGTATATTACAACCAGCCACGTTGATGACAAACGGTCACTCAAACAACCGCAAAGTAGGAATAAGGTCCCTGTAACGATGAATCCAATCTGTTGCAAAGTAAGACGGCCTACATCTGGATCGTCAACAATAGCCGCAGCCACATAATATCCTAATAGAGCAACGAAGGCATTGATTGCAGAAGCGCCTGTTATATCCATCAATGATGCATCTTTGCCAGTTAAGACAAGTAAGAACGACGACTGAAATAGTTTGTTGCCATAGAATGCTATATCCCAAAGTAACCATGTGAGGCTCGTGCCGAATAATCTAACCCCGTAATGTTGCAGCAGCAAAGATGCTTTGATTGTTTTGGGGTCGTTTGTTCCCTTGATGCTTTCGACCAATGTTGGGACAATTTTGCACCCGTCTAAATTAGTTGATCCCAAGCCGTCAAACTGACTTCCAAGTGTTATCCCAGAAAGCGTTTGCGTGACATCAGGAATTTCTTCATTCTTTGTTTCTATTTCAGGAGATTCAAACGAAGGTTGAGATTCTTTAACATGGTGTTGAACTTCTCGCTCTGCCCTGTCGTGAGCCCATACCTCACTTTCAGTTAAATATAATATCCTCGAAACTAAGACATACGCCAATATCAATGTCCCAATGGCATAGGTTATTCTCCAAATATTGAGCAGAGATAGAAATTGTTCTTCACCATCATTGTGGTTTTCACCTTTTCTCTGACTTAACATCAACAGAAATGTCAAGAGAAGAGAGTTAGCGAATATCCCAGCACCCTGCATGCTAAACACCATGAGCACTTCTTTCCCTCTTGTCCGTAACCTAACATTTTGAGAATTTAATGAATTCCTCGTATCATTTGTTGTATTTGTTGGACTCAGTGGTATGTGGGATCTGATACCACTTTCTCCCACTCCATCTGTACTCAAGATGTTGTTGTCCGATAGCATAGACCGTGCTTCCACTGGACTCATGGATAATGCTCTCTTTTCATCTGACAGCGTCTGCCATAATCCAGGATTATCTGACAGTAAGCTTTGTATCCTTATCTCATGGTCCGATTCAGCTTCTCTTCGTTCCTTCATTGCCGCCATGGCACGTTCGGAAGCACTACTTGCACTCAGAGGGTACTCCCCTCCAACACCTATCCCAAAGACGAATAACGAGAAACTCATTATGGGAAACAATATCGATGGGTTGGAAGAGAACGCAATGCTGGATATTGTCATACATACAGCTCCCAGTGTCATTAGCGAAGCTGTTAGTATACTTCCCCGTCTCCGACCAAAAGTGTTTGCTAGTATACCCAACAACACCATCCCGATCATAACTCCCGTCACGACAGAGTAAGTTATGCTCTTATAACTCAAATACGGATGTGCACATTCTGTATCATCCAACTCGTCAAAGCACGAGGGATATAACGTTTCCCAGATGGGTTTTAGTGTGCCGATGGAGAAGAGTAGGTAAGACTCGCCAAAGAGACCAAGACCGTGCCATAGAGTTGATGATTTTTGTGTATTTTGTTGCTTTTCCTCGGCAGTTGGTGATTTATCAAAACTGAAGGCCGTGGTTGGTTCTTCCATTATTGTGATACTGATGTAGGTAAAGAAGAGAGGATGTGGGAATAGTAGCGTGTGTTTAAAAGCTCCAAGTTGATTAACAGGAGACACAACAGACGCTCAAATTATTCGATCGATGCGTGCTATAGTCCGTCAGTTGCCTTTTAATTCTTTGGTGTTTAATGGTTTCTCTGCCTTCGTTATCTACATAGACTGCTCTAGACGATAGTCGGCTCCGTTGTATCTGAGGATGGAGGATGAGGAGGTGCTGTGTCCTCTGTATCCTGCGTATTGGATGGTGGTGGATGGTTCATGATTCATGATCGGCGAAAGCTTGCTCGCAAAAGAGAGATGAGTCAATCTTCTAGTCTTGGGGAGAGAATGTATCTTTTGGATTCGGAGGGAGGTAAGGCAATGTTTTACTCCTCCAAACCTTTATTGTTCTATGGTATGCTCCAAACGGTGATAATCTGGATTTTTCATCCTGATAATACTTATGATCTACACGAAAGTTTCTCCATTCAAATTTTTCCTTTCCTTCTTTGGAAAGCTGTTTGAATTGAACACAAGCAAAATCACCAGAAAGAAACAACACATCATGGCGGACCCGCAAGAAAGATGGACAGTTGCTAGCTGGTTGATACCATCCAGCAGGCGCTATGCTACCATGTAGGTACCATGATTTTTGATAAAGCGTGTCGATCGATTATTATTTTACTATGTATTAAGATCGAGCTGAACACGTGTGCCGTGATTATTAGCTATTGAATCTTTGACGTGCAATAAGGTACACAGCTGATAATAAGGTGGATAAAGATAGCAATGGGCCTGTTCAAAAATAGAAGCAAAGCCATCGACGAGGGCAGTGATGCTCCAGTCTATGAAAAGAAGAAGAAACGATTTTCTCTATTCAAAAGTAAAGGGCAAAAAATTACCACTGGTTCACCCACCCCTCCGCCTACACCAGATGAAAAAGTGACCAATCCATCATTCAGTCCCAGCAATCAAACCCTCAAAACTCTCCAACTCAGTGAATCGCCCAAGCAGCCCATAGAACCTAAACTGGAAAGTGCATGTCTCATTGATGAAAATGGTTTCCCTATTGAAGATGTACAATTACCTGCTGGTATCCCAGAATCAATTTCTGCATGGGCACCCAACGGGGCATTCGCTGATCTTGGATTAGAAGACCAGAGAGGTGATGAGGACAGCTTAGGCTCTCCCATTTCCAAATGTCAAAGGAGACAGACAGAGGTTGATGAAGGAGCAAGTAGTCTTATCCCTCTTGACCCTGTGGATAGTAGTAAAGAACCTGCTGGAGTAGATATTCATAACCCACCGTCGATACAATATCTATCCTACTATATTTCTGCCTTATCAAGGGAAAACTCTCCTGATCCGTCATCCGATCCTTCATCACGTGCATTGCGATCATTGTTCACTCTATCCGAACATGCCTCGAGTCATAAAGATCGTGTAGCAATGGTACACTGGACACCAACACCGAGAGAAAGATCAGCGGCATTGGTGCCCGCTCTCCTTGACTTTTTGAAACGATGCAAACGTGAAACATCAGAGCAATACTTAGCAATGTTGGTATTGAACAATGTTAGTATTCCTCACGAAAACAAGAGGTGTATTGCTTTAGATTTTGGCGGAGTCAAGGCGTTGAGCAGTTTGTTGTGTCAAGATCCTGAATGTCATTTGTTAGTGATTATCTTGGTCAATCTTACATTTTGCGAAGCTAAGCTCAGACAAGATTTACTAACATATATCGAGGATGCCGACAATGTTGCACGCACGAGAATCAGCATTACGCATGGACCCAACGTCACCACTGAAGAGCCGAAGGTGAAAAATTGCGGAGGTGATACATACTTGGTTGAGGCGTTAACATATACTATTCTACTATGCTCTCTTAGCAATGAGCAACTTGCATCTCTTCCACCGATCCAGCTTGAAGACACTGATGGCACCGTGCACACACCTCGAAAGCTCTTGAATACTCTTACTTATAGTATGGAAAACATGGGTTACTTGTCGAATCCAAATGCAAATCTACCTCCAATAAGGTTTGATGGAACATTGGCCGAAACAGCTCGATGGAGTTTGTGTGCCTTGAAAAACTTGTCTCGTCCAGATCAACTCGCACCATCGTCTATCATAGAAGGCAAAGATGATCCGAGTTTAGATTCACTGGCAGCCTACGCTCTAATAGATACAGGTGTGTTGCCTTTGCTGTTGAGGATTATACGTTTTGATATTACACCAGCCGGAGGTGGTAGCTCAAGTAACCTATCATGGAGTCTAAATTCTGCCCAAGATGCAGCTTTGTTCACATTACTACATCTTGCAAGTGTACCTGAAGTTAGAGGAAAACTGAAAGAATACGGGTGCATTTCAGGATTGACTAGCATAGTCGAGTACGGGAAGGCGAACAAGGACTTAAATGATTTAATCATGGGTTCTTATGATGACAAAGACACTGACAATTTGTCGAACTTGGGACTACAGTTTATGAAAGCTCGCATTGCATCAAGCTACTTGCTTGAAGCCACGAAGCCTGATGCTTCAGTGCTTGCTGATCACGAAACCCAACTTCTCATTGAAGTACTGTCAAACTGTCTTCACTCACGACCCAAAGATGGACCCGGTGGCTACTCGTCGTTTTCATTCAGTTTGAAAATGGTACTATATTCTATTAGATGCTTAATGGGCGATTGCAGAAATATACTTGTGTTTGCTAAAACATTTGGTGCCAGATTGAATGTGTTGCTGTTGAAAGCGCTGGCACAATACTCATTCAGCTATCAACAGGACAATTCTGTTATGGATGAAGAAGCAGCTGAACATTCGGTCGTTTGTCTTTATTTAATGTCTTCACATGGCTTTCATGTAAGTATCCCTGGTGCCGTTCCGTAATATTATCTTTTGTGCCAAAGTATACCTAATCCAAGTATTGTTCAATCCATGAATGTTTTACATGCAAACAATTACAAGGTATGCTGCGCCAGTTTGGAAAATTACCCATTTCTCCCTGCTCAGCTTGGACAGCAACAGGAAGCTGTGAATGCCCTGGTGAAGACTTTAGTGATGTACTCTAATGTCATTGACGATTCATATTCGGCCGGTCGCCATGCTGCCTTGCAGTTACTGCTGAGGACAAAATACCTCAGGTATTCAGGGTCGGCATATGAAGATGCCGACGGGCACTTACCATCTGATTTTGAATTCGACGATGAATTGATCGGTAAACTTAATGAAGCAATTTTGGCCGAGAGACAAATTGAGGGAGCACCGCCAAGTTCAGATATTTTTCAACGTTCAGTTGTTCGTTATCACAGACCTACCAACAGTATTGTTGCAGACCCGTGCATATTTCAAAATGGTAAGAGGATTTCGTCGCCCAAAATACAACTTTCAACGAATTCCAAATTCTGAGTGTTTCTTTGTATCTATATACCTTTTAGTTTTGGGTGCAGTGCAAGGAATTGTTTTTAGCGGCATCTCGCTCGATATCCATTCTGGTGTAATTGATGAAGTAGAAATGGCCAACAACATTGTAAATGTTGCTGATGGATTAAACTCGACAGCGTATGGCTACGCGTGGAGGTGGGAAAGCGAGAATGAGGAGGATGCTCGGTTTGATTCAATAATTGACTATGAACAACTTGGAAACAAGCAGGATGAGGTTTCTGAAATGGAGCGTTCTAATCCATACACTCCGAGAAGAAAAGTGAGTTGACCGTAATAATTATGACCTATTACCACTCCTCATACTATCTTGAAGCCAACCCTTACTTTACTGCAAACATATAGGGCTTCTTTGGTAGATTACGCTTCCATGGTGATGAAGAAGAGCCATTCACGATCTTTGGCTTACGATGTGGTACTCCTGTTTGCGGCAGGTGATATTTAGTTGACATTTTGTTGTTTAAATAGCTTATGTGTTTATAAAGTAGATTTTTAAGTTCACACTTTCATCACCTGAATGAAATGAATCAAGATAAGTCTTAATCCTGAATATTATTTTTGGCATCGTCATAATTGAATGCCAGGTAAGTACGGGCACAACTCTCAACAAAGCTATCTTCCTTCTTCTCTGTCTGCTTACTCTTCTCGTCCCATAAATAATTCTCTGAAAGCATAGTGTATCCCTGTGGTAAGAACAAATCGAATTTTCGCTTCAATTTCCTTCTCGCCAGCTCTCTCTCTTCGTCATTCAAAAATGACGATGACGTAACACTGCTTATGAGTTTACCCACTCGTTTCATCAATTGGTATGGATTTGCCGATGGGGGATTGTTATTTCGTATGTCTTTAATGACGGCTAAAAAACCCATCACGTGTGCATTTGCTATTTCGTTCGAGTTATTCGAAGCTTTCAATGCTGTAGATTTGAGCAACGACAAGAAATCTTGAGCCCTGTTGGGGGCAGCATAAAATTTCTCACTTGGGGGAATAGCTATCATCTGGCGCCTTTCTTGAGAGGTAGAGTTCGTTGACGATGCAACTTCCACCCAGCCCTTTGATTGATACGTGATATATGATGGAGCAGTTGATTGTATTATTGAATCTGCTTTGCGAATTTGATCATTTAAGCTGCTAATTTTTGACCCCAAAATGGCAGTTTTCTTTAGCGACATGTCGTCGCTACGACTTTTGCAAGGGATGATTTTGCTGTATATTGTTTTTCCATCATCACCTACAACATCTACATCTGCCTGTAATACATCATCATAAGCTTGTTCGCTGTCTGAAGAGGATGAGGGGTTAAAATCGTAATCCCAAAGGCTGTTCAAGCTAGGCACAGTCTTCTTCTTCTTTGATTTGCTCTTTACTCCTTGACGTTGTTTTTTTGTTTCATTAGCGACTGCTTGCGGTTGGATAAAATTCTCACTTTCCCGAGAGGCGTTGGACAACATTGCAGATCTTTGGTTTCCCACCGGCTGCGTTTCTGCTTGAACTGCTATCTTCATTCTGTTTTTGAATAAGCGATGCTTCTTTACTTTTGCTGTTTTCTTGGGTGAAAGCTTTTCTTTCTCTGTTGCTCTTGCTTCTACTGGATGTGGTTTCACTGCTATCGTCTCTGATGCTGTTGTCTCTGTTGCCGTCTCTTCTGTTAAATCAACCACATCATAAGAATGCCTTTTCTTCTCAGATTGATTCATCATAGGAGATGCATCCTTTTGTGCAATATCTCGTATTGCATTATTTTTGCTTGCATGTTGATTTTTTTCAGCAGTGACATTGACATTAGATGAGTTTTTGGATTGATCTTGACTGTTACTAGGGTTCAGTTGGTTGTTAGGCAATCTGACTCCCTTGATTTGATTTCCACTTAAGTCATTTGTACCACCAGGAGGACTGCTTGCTGGATGGGGCTTTTTTGGAGATGATACTTGGCCAACTGCAGAGGGCGATGTTGTTTTTGTAGCCACTTTATCAGGACTGCTTGCTGGGAGGGGCTTTCTTGGAGATGCTCCTTGACCAACTGAGGAGGGTGGGGTTGTTTTTGTCGTCACTTTGGCATCTTCTTTCATCGAATTAAAGTACTCGCGAAGAATTTCACGACTAATTGAACAATCTTTGACTGGACATGAGAGTTCCCTACAGCCAGCCATGTGCCTCCACAGAGTCCTCGCCTTCGCACATTCAACAAAAAGTGGGCACTTTCCTGGTTCAGCTTTGCATTCGGATGAATGTCTCAGTAGATTGATGCGATGCATTTTAGATGTATCTGCATCATGTTTGGTTTGTTTTGGTTCAACTCTAGTTTGCTGGACGGTAGATGGCTTGGCTGTAGATGGTCTAACTTTAGATATCTCAGTGTTATGTTGCCACCTTATGGGAGATACCCTATCTGGAGCTGCCTTAGTTGAAGGCGGCTTGCCTGCTGTTGATCTTTTTTGCATAGCATAGTCTCTAAGAACTTCGCGACTGAGGGAGCAATCTTTCACCGAACAATTGACTTGCTTACAACTTGTCAAGTGTCTCCATAGAATCTTAGTCTGACCACACTCTTTAAAAACTGGGCACGGTCCAGAAGTGACTTTACAATCAGATGAATGCCGTAGTACGCTAAGACGATACGCACGTATAGTATCTTCTGATTCATCGCGAGATTGTCGCACCTCTTTTGTTGATTCTACTTGATTCTTTAGACTCTGTCTCACAACATTATCTACTACATTTTTCACCTGGTCATTATCTGTTGATATATTTGAAGATACCTCTTTCGAAACATCAGCTGCGTTATTTATCTGGCTCTGATCATTTGCCTCTTTAATAACTTGGCACAGCATTGCGAAATTCTTTCCCCCCCCTGCCTTCTCCCCCCCAACCTCCTCTTGATCGGAAAATTTGCCATTGGCTGTGATTACCTCGTTGTTTTTTTCTGTTGTAGTATCTGATCGAGTTACCGGCTCGTCTTCTTTCTTTGCCTCCTCAACCTCACCATCACTCAAACTCCCCCTCTCCGGCAGACGTTCTGAGCCCTGCTGTTTCATCTTCAATTTCCACGCCTCAAGACGTTTACGACGTTGTAACGCTTTTAACGCTTCATTTGCTGATCCAAATGATGCTCTCTTTTGTGCTTCTGCTCTGTTTGGCTGGGGGGATGTATTGTTATTGGAGGTATTATTACTATTATTATTTGAAGATGTGATATTATTCGCAGGTTGACACACCATCTGCGATTGAGGTCTGCCTTGGTGTTCATTCCGGAGGGGATCCGGTACATTATTATATGACGCAGAATCCTGAGGTGGAAGATGAGGCTGAGGCACGGATGCATTACTCCCGTCGCCCTCGTTGGAAGTTCTTCCCCAACGTTGTTTCTTTGGGGGAGGGGGCGGAATTGTATGGTGTGGACCGAATGGCGGTACAACTGCGTAGTTTGTAGCCTGATGTGGCGGCGGAGGGGGAGGAGGCGGTGGGGGAGGCGGAGGAGAGTTGTCCCATCCCCATCGACTGCGTTTTACCATGGTTGTTGCAGGGGGCACAATATGAATAATAGAATGCTGGCCGAACAGACATGCAACATCTCGAAGGGTCCCTCTAGGTACATGGTAGTCCCTACCTTAAGGGCGCGGGCGGGGGGGGGGGGGGATGAGGC
>JALLPH010000973.1:0-13306 GCA_036939855.1 Cyclotella choctawhatcheeana
GATTCAGTGAGTTTGGACTGATTGGGGCAATTCACAGCATCTCAACCCTTCCAATGTCTCATTGCAAGTATGATGAATGGTTGGACAGGGTTGAGATTTGAGTTCATCGTGTATAACCATCACCACACACCACACCCCTACTTTTGAGTAGCGGGTGGTGGCAATTTTTGCTCCAAGACCCTACATTTTTTTAGATTGATTAAAGAATTCTATCAAATCTATCCAAAAATGGTGGAGGCAACAGTCGTCTTCTACTGTGCTAAATTATTGAACCAACACATACTACACAACAACCATTGTTGGTTGTTGTGTGCATTGTCATCCTCCACGTAACTGATTGCTAGACTGAAGAATCAATTGGCACAGTCGGAACAAGAGAGGGTGGTGCTTCAATCTGATGGGGCACGGTTTCAATTAAAACTCCAAGAAGCCCCACATGATGCAAAAGGGGTAATGTTGAACAATCAATGGCTCGAAAAGCTGCAATCGTAAGTCTCATTTTGGCCGACAATGATGTTGAATGATAAATATGGGTGATGAGTATGGATTTACTACCTATGTTTCTTCTTTTTTCCTCATACGACAGCAAAGCAGACGAAATACAAACAAAGGAGGTTGAAATTGAAAGACAAAATGCCAACAGCAAACTGGAAAAACGTGCGAGAATCAATGAAGGGCATGCTAGAGCGCGAAAAAATGCTGATGAGAGGTAGACTGGCTGATACCCTAAATGCCAGAACATGCAATTCAGAGTCAGAGCGCAGCAATGCATAGACATTGTAAACAAACCAAGTTTAATCGAGAATGAGAAATTAGGCTCTGGAGAAGTAATTGATCTTGATGAATACTAAGAAAAAGACTCGATATGGGTTAGAAGACAGAGATCAATTTGGAGGGATTATTATTAATGAGCAACAGCAACTCCGTGGAAATAACATTGAAGAAGAAAACACTGGTATTCATGATCTTCGTTGGATTTTAATAGCTTCTCAAAAATCATTGCACTGATTATGCCGATGATAGATGAAGCTCTTGGAGTAACAGAGGTACTCTGCTTGCTAACGAATTACAGTCTGATTAAGTGACAGCTCTACCTATAGTTTATAGAGAGTGATGTTCATGTATTTAACGCCGTTTAAGAAATTAGCCAACCAAGCAGACTGTCTTACATTGCAAATAGTATGATATGCAATTATTGACCGAGAATAGTTTGACTTGCAATGCTAGAGGGCTACCAAAGAAGAAAATTATTATATGCAATGTTTCGTTATACGTTAATGAAACTCCATCCACGTTAAAATTCGAATCCAATATTAGTGATCTCACTTCTTGCCAAAAAAGCCCATCAGATTGCCCTGCTTCTTTCCCTTACTCTGCCCCATTTTCTTTGAAACAGAAGGCTTTGCAGACTTTTTCGCAGTTGCAGAAGGCAATGCTTTCTCTTCTTCTGTGTATTCCTCCCAAACCTCCTCCGTAACTGTCTTTAAATACCCATTTTCCATGATAGTCTTCTCCACCAATTTTTTCCTGCGTTTCTTGGCACCTCCTCCCCCAGACAAGCCATTGGGTGTAGTACGTTTAGCAAATGCATCCATGGGCTTTTTCACACAGTCATCATACTCTATCTCCTCCTCATCACTCTCCTTCTTCTCTTCTATATCCATGGCATCATCATTGTTCTTTTTCTGCATTTTATCTGGATTAGACTTTCTCCTTTCACTTAAACTGCTCGTATTTCTTCTTTTAGCATTCTCATTTGTGGCCGAGGCACGGACCTGTTTACGTGCTTCTCGAGCAACACGTGCCTTTCTTTCAGTTTCGTCTTGGATGAATTCTTCATCCTCGTCTTCGTCTCCTACAAAATCATCTACGTTTGCGGAATTCTTTTGGGGTATGGCAGCATTACCTTTTTTCCTTGCTTCGGCTTTTTCCCTCGATTCATCGGTTGATTTGTTATTCTCTTTGCCCTTGACTTCATTGGCAATATCCTTGGCTGTGGTCTTTTTAGTTTCCTTTTTCGTAGTAGTCTTGGAACCAAAAAATGCTGCTGCAGTAGTCTCTTTCCCCCTCTTCGTGGGTTGTTTGCCAGTACTCTTGTTATTGCCACTACTTGTAGATGATGCTACACCAGAAACAATAACCCCCCCTACTCGATCTCTAGCCACCGTGCGAATCACGCCCCCCTCCAAATATTCCGCGGCGGGTCGAATCTCCGTATCACTGAAAATACGAATGAGTTCGGCCCATCCATCGGAAGTCGACGACAGATCACGTTGATCCGCCAATGATTTCTCGTTGGCTGCCACCGTTGCTTGCAGCGCATCCCCACATCCCTCATTGCTGATGCTACTACTCTCTTTGGGGGATTTAATAATGCTGAATATACTCCCCGCATTACCCAACTTGACGCATTTGCCGTCCGTGACGATACGGACAGCCGTATAGCATTCGTCCATTTGTGTTGCCACGCCTTCCATAATTTGTCGAGCTTCAGAACGTGTGATGCCCAATTCTAACATTATGGATTTTAGAGAGAGGGCATTATGAGTGTGGAGGAGGGAGAGCGAGTGTGAGATTTGTTCGGTGCTCATGTTCTTCTAGTCAGCCAAAAGTAAGCAGGGGCCGAGGACGAGCGAGACGAGAGATGATTGTCATTGTTCACGAGGTTCACAGCACCCGGGTTTAGTGTATTAGAGGGCTGAAACGTAATTTCGTTGAATAGCACAGGAAAGCATTAAATAATCTGCCCCCCTATTAAACCAGAATTCGGTGCCTCGATCTCCTCTCACTCTCTTTCACTTCACTCCAACTTGACTCCAATACAATGGCGAACCTCAAGCTTACCAAGAGATGCATAGCTAAACTAAACTGAGCATTTTATAACTATATGTAACATGATACAATATTAAAATACATTCTACTATCAAAGAGGTTCATTCTGTACAATATTTTCCTGCAACCAAAGAAGATCATGTTCATGTGTACCCGATTATCCTTCTCCATCAAGCTCCACAATCCTTCTCAAAAACTCCTCCCTGTCCTCCATTTTCAACAATTTATACATGTAAAGCATCTTGGCCACACTAACCGTCGTTATCTTGATAAACGTATTGTAATGCACCCAGGTAAACAGAGCCATAATCATTTGACAATCAAATCGATCCATCAATCCTCCATGTCCCGGTATTATAGAATCAAAGTCTTTAATCCTATAGGCTCGTTTAATTCCAGAGGCTAAAAATCCACCAAAGGGTGCTACCAGAGAGGCAAAGAGACTTAACGAAATGGCGTGGAGTTGAACGGGAACGATGGTAAGTGCCAGTTCGTAGTGATGATGGCGTTGATTGACCGCACCGGAGATACACGGGCTTGTGTTGGTGGTGTCTCCGCCATTACTGCATATTTCAACTACGTTCGAAAAGGAGTGGATGAGGGCACGGGGGAATAACTCAAATACCTGAGATGGGAAGTAAGTGGTTGCCTCGTGAAAAATGTTTTCTGCCTCGCATTCCAGTTTTTCTGGGAATAGTAGTACCTTGTTTGTGGGACAAGTCATCCATGTGAATTGAGCTAGGTAGCGACTCAGATACCACCCCACAATGACGGTGAATATTCCTGCAAAGGAAGACAGTTATGTGAAAGGTTGACATGATGTATGACAAGTACGTTGAATATTTACATGATGTATGAGAAGGAAGTGCGTTGAATGTGATGAAGTGTACTCACCACCGCCTACAAACCCCTCCCAAGTCTTGTTAGGACTCACACTCATGAACGGTCTCCTCACAAACTTCCTCCCGCACGTAATCCCCGAAAAGTACGCCATGACATCGTTCGTAATCACCAGTAACACCGGCAACGTAAACCAAATCAAGCCATTGTATATATTATGCATTATATACTTCAACTGCCCCACGGTGATACAAAGCACGACTATAGTCCAACACAGCTGATTGAGCTGGAAACGGATATGACCCGGTTGGAACGTGGATATCGTCACGACGAAGGTGGTAGTGTACATCATGAAACTAAGTGCCGGTGCCAATTGAGCGTAATCTATGAAGCCGTGCAGAGACGTGTTGCTCTTGATCAACACCTCCACGACGAACTCGGAATAGGTGTAGAATAACGAGGTGAAGAACCACATCCACTGCGTGGTGCGGAAGAGGGGTATGGTCTGTTCGATGCGGTCGAAGTGTGCGGCGTAGCGTACCGTGACCAGTTCGCGAAAGAGCAAGATCTGGAGCAGGCCGACGAAGGCGCAGACGTACAAGTGACCGGAGAGGAGGATCCCGATGAAGAGTGTGATCATTATGAGACCGGATATGGCACGTGTTAGTATCTTCATGGGTTTGGATTCGGCGGCTTGGGGGGGTGAGGTGAGTGTAGTAGTGACGGAGGGCTCGTTCATTTCGAAGGAGGAGGTGGAATGACTGTGAAAAAAGGAACCAGCTGATTTATCGGCGCTGTCATTTGGATTTGCAGCAGACTGCTGTCTTCGGCGTAGGCCATTGTTGCTTTCTATGGTGTCCGCCATGGTATGTTTTTTTCTTCTCTGAGGGGAGATGGAGGACAGGAGATATGGTAGAAGGATAGGTACCATATCAAAAATGACCATTACAGTACCTTTGCGTTTTTGGCTATTACATTTGTACGTAAACTAGCCTAAATAAGTTGAAATAAGTATTATTTACCTCTATGTACCTTAGGTAAGAACTTCTCCGAAGTGCCGTCCTAAGTACCAGAACTGAGAACTTTTCTCATAAAAGTGGTGTGCACGTGAAGCGATTGAGAGTTTACAGCTACGCCTAATATGTCAATGTACTATTCCTACGTATGTGGAAAAAAGGACTTCTGATTCCAATGCCGGCTGTTTGCCGTGAGTTGCGAAGTCTGGTGAGTGCGTACTTGCGCGGCGGCCAAGCTAGATAGAGTAGGTCTTCAAAATTTACCATTCGAGAATAGTGTGAGAGAGATGGCAATTCCACACATTCCAAGCATAACACTCTCACCAAAAGCAAGATGTTGATGTCGCACATTACTACCTAGATATTACATACACATTATTTTTACACACAACACAAGGCCACTGGGCAAAGCTCTAGCAAAGCGAGCGAGATTCAACATACATACCGCATTAAAAACAGGCCAAGGCCGAGGTTTAAAAAGATTATGTCGTCGACACCTGAAGATCAATTCCGTGCCAAAACTGCCTTTATGAAGACATGGCGTCCAAATAATCCTCCTTCGGTAAGAAGATGATACACCTCACATCATGTTGTTGTATTCTGGGTTTGCAGCATCTACTAATACCAACAACATTCCTTCTTTCAAAACGCAATGACCATGAACCATATAAACGAAAAACACGGTAACATAGACTCAAGACAAACTCGAACTCTACGCCCTTCACAATCAATCTGTATCTGGGGACGCACCCGACAAAGATGATCCAGACGCTTCAGCAGCTGACAAGGCCAAACTCTCCGCATGGCGTACCAAACGCGGCATGAAACAATCCGAAGCCATGGCACAATACGTCGTCGAATGCGATCGACAGATCCAACTCTATGGCACTAAGGACGGAAAGGAGAAGAAAAAAAGCATTCAACGCTCAATTAGTGAGCAAAACAGCAAGGGAAGGTTCTAGAGAGTATTCATAACATACATTATAACTGCTGCTGTCCATCTTGATTGGATCGATTTCCATGCTATCAAGAAAGAAAAACTCAAAGTCAGCGAAGATGTGAATATCTTAACTTACGAATTGTGACAATAGGATAACCAAAGTTTTAGCCAGAATACTTATTCCAATTTCATATATTATGTTTTACTTTGACAATAATTTATATAGCTTTCAATGATCGAAGCCGTGCTAAGTAGATTCTCTATCGACTGTACTGGCCCTGTTTCTTCGCGTTGTATTCCTTGTTCCTTTCAATTCCTCTTCGGTGTATTTTTTCCTGTTGAGAAAGATCTAAGGTGGTTACCTTTCCAACGCTTACTAATAATTAGTATTATTGGAGGTAACCAAACCGCCATCACACGCCCTACCCACACAATATTAATATCAGTCAAACAAGCATGAACGTCGTCAACGAAATCCTCCGAATAAACGACCTCGAACTGCAACAAGGCCTAGCCCACACCCCTGCATCATGGCACGTCAAATACAAAGACTGCGCCTGGATCAACGTCGGCAATCTCCCCATCAACCTCACCGAAGGCGACGTCCTCTGCATCCTATCCCAATACGGAGAAATCGACGATATACATCTGGTGCGGGATAAGGATTCGGGCAAGAGCAGAGGCTTTGCATTCATCAAGTATGAAGATGCCCGATCGTGCGTATTGGCCGTGGATAATTTAACGGGGAGTACGGTCTTGGGACGGACGCTACGCGTTGATCACGTGGAGAAATATCGATTGCCCAAGCATATTCAGGACAAGGAGGATAGCAATAACGGTGGAATAGACGAAGAGGCACATTATGGGCCTGCTGCCAGTGCCAAACAAACAGCGGGGGTAGGCCATGCCTATGAAGGTCAAGAACTGGCATCGTCGTATGATATTCATCAGGGACAAGACTTGTTCGCTCCCGTCAAGAAGGAGGAAAGGAAGCCATCACCGCCTGATGTGGGAGAGATTGTCATTGATGAAACGGCAGAAAAGGAAGAGAGAAGGCGGAGAAAAGAAGCTAGAGCCCGAAAAAGAATTGAGAAGGAGGAGCATAAGCGAAAAAAGGAGGAAAAGAAACGAAGAAAGCATGATAAACGTTAGATAGACTAGATCAATCTTCAGACTGAAGCTTGAGCTCTCCAATTTAGACACCTTGTTTGTGGTCGAGTGTTTTGATACTGTAGAGAACGGCTCGCTGATTTTTTTCTACACTGTTTCTTTTTGAGAACAAAAGATATGTTCATGTTCATGCAAAGCTGACGAATCAAAGCTTGATAGTAGAGAAGAAGAATGACAGAGTCAGGCTGTGACAATTTGACCAACGAATCTAACGCAAACAATCAGCTCTCCTTTGAGCAAAAGAAGAATGCTCATTTATTCCGTCTACTATCAGACTTGAGATCTCTTGACGCCTCCAAAGATAAATCCTCCACCGATCAATCAAATGAAAACCACGACAAAGTGGAACGCACATATAAAAAAGCATTGACAGACTATGCATCGGTATACGAGCAGCTTGAAAGTCAAAGGGCACATTGGAGTAACCAAACCAACGAGTTGAGGAGTCGTCTTCGCGAGAAGGAAGACAAGGCCGACAATATATACCAGACCCTAGCCAGGTATAGAAAAGATATTGCTCAGCAATCGTCTTGTAAGAACAATAAGCCATTTGACATGGATCACTTTGAGGAATTAGTGCTAAAGAGTCAAGCTTTGGATGAAGATGTCGAGAGAGAACGGCTGAAGATTACTAGCTTGAAGGTGGAGATTTCACAGCTCGAATCACAGATTAAGAAGAAGAATGATCTGGCTGGAGGTATGTTCTAGCCTTTGTCTTTGTGTGCTACTGATACATTTTCATTACAACGAATTGTATTCATTTTACACCCCGTGTCTAGGTATTTCGGACGTCGAACACAAATCACTGGCGGATAATATTAATAAGGTAGAAGAGAAGCTAAAGCATTGTGATGCAGAGCTGCAAAGAAATGCATCCAATAAGCGCCAACTAAGAGGCATGGAATCCAAGTTACAAGATGAAATAGAGGTTTATAAAGAAAGGCATCGAGCCGCAGAACAACAAATTCAAGACATTGACTGCCAAATTGAAAAGAAGCGGGGTTATTTGAGTCGTCTCGAGTCTGCCGCAAAAGAAGCGAAAGCCAAAATCGGATACGACGCTGCGGATATTGAAGTGTATTTGAAATCACAAGTCGTTAATGATGATTTTCTATCATCCAAGGAGGAGATTCATCGCTTGCACGTGAAACTGAATGAATTGACTGCGTTCTATGCTACTCTTCAAATCAAGTCAACCTAAATGAAAATAACTTAGACCAAATCATTTCCTTCATGATTGAATTTGTACTCAAATTATTGTATTGTGTTCCAAAGTCAACTTTTAAGTTAGACCATCACCAAGATATGTTTGCTGTATTCGCCTTTCATCCTCCTTCCTCTCTCTACGTCGTGTTCGAATCATGACAAATGTAGCATAGAAAGCCAGTACAGCTCCCGCATAACAACATGCAATTCCACTCACTGCCATTCCTCCTCCCAGTCCGAGGTGACACGTTGAATACTCGGAATTGCATATCGGAGAAGACTTCGTTTGATGATTATCATTATCATCATCGCGATGATGATCATTATTTCCATCTCCATCACTCCTTGTAAGGTCAATGATATTCATCAAATCGAGTAAAACAAGTAATTCGACGGTACCGGCACCTATCAAGAGGATCCCACCCAATACTTGACATACACTCGTCGACCTCCATGGATACCGTGAATTGTTTACCGCAGTAGTACTGTACTTTTCGGGATGTACAATAGCAACGACGAATACGTAGGCCAAGAAACCCACGAATGCCACACCGGCCAATGTCACCGCCACAAGTCCCATCTGCTCCAATAACTCGGTGTACGGGAAGAAATGATCACTTTGAGATATTTCCGCGTGTTGAACATAGGATATTTGATCATAACACTGCGTATCCTTCTGTTGATATCTCGATATACCAAGTCCCGTAATGGATAAGTGTATCGAACCGGTATTCCACGCAACGTGTATTAAATTGCACGAGGTGTAGTTGGCGAATAGGATCAAGATGAGTCCTACCCAATTTAGTATGGCGAATGTGAATAGAGCGGGTATCTCTTTGTCTTTTGGGAGTTCACAGCAGCAACAGCAGCACCAATGTCGACTATTGTTGGTGGATGTGTGTTTGTTGGAGGCTGCCCCGGCTCCCGATGCCAGTAGTTGAGAGAGGATGGCATCGTCGGTGGAGTTGTTATGTTGATGATCCTGTTCGAGTAACGAGAGGAGTAAGTCATTGTCATCCTCCATTTCCATGGTGTGCTTTATGTATGATGTTGGTCTGATGTACACTTTCAGTCAGCAACTGAAACTACTAGATATGCTGTTGTAGGCTGTTTTCCTGTGTCCTGTTGGCTTGGCTGTTGGATCCAAGATCAAGTCTACCATATTGTTATTGTGTATTGTGTATTGTGTATTGTGGAATAGTGAACGGATGAAGTAATGGCCGTTTCATTAGGGGGTCGGAAAATTTGAGATCAACGTGAAATACGCATACTTATTTGTTTGCCCTCTAAATGTTATATTTTCGCGCGCAATATAGACAATAGACAATGACGGTTCGCCTCATCAAGCCTCATCGGCCGTCGTCAAGAGTTATGTAGTTGACGACCGAGTCAAATTAGACAATGCACTAAGTATTGCCCATGCTAATAATCACTACGCCATAACATCATGGCCCCACCACCGGTAGTACTCAACGTGGCCGAAAAACCATCGGTGGCCCGATCCCTCGCGGCAATCTTCGCCTCCACCCCCGGTGCCCGTCCCCGCAATAACAACCATCCCACCTCCACCCAGCCCGCCCAGGTATTCGAATGCGATCACGTCCTTTTCCCCCCGTTACACGCTCAAGGCCACGGCGTTCCATGTTCAATTAGGGATGAACCGCACGGTATGATCACCACGAGCGTACGTGGTCATTTGTCATCGTCGGACTTTCCATCGAGTTACGGATGGAATCGCGTCTCTCCCGAAACGTTGTTCGATGCTCCCATTACAGTCACGTACAGCGACGATATGGAACCGCTACAACGTATGTTGGGGCAATTGGCACGAAAGGCTTCCGCATTGATACTGTGGTTGGATTGCGATCGCGAAGGGGAGGCCATTTCCGACGAGGTCCGTACGGCGTGTTTGAACGGGAATGCGCGGTTACGAACGAGGATATACAGAGCCAAATTCTCGACGGTATTGCCAAATGAGATTCGTAAGGCGTTACGTACGTTGGGACGTATCAACGAACATTGGGTTCAGGCCGTACAGGCCCGGAGCGAACACGATTTACGCGTGGGGGCGGCGTTTACGAGATTTCAAACGTTGCGATTGCAAAAGAAGTTTGATGGATTCTTATCTAAAGAAAATGGGGGAGGGGGTGTTATTTCGTACGGACCGTGTCAATTCCCCACCTTGGGGTTTGTTGTCGAACGTTGGGCTAGGATTGAAACGTTTGTGTCGGAGGATTTTTGGACGTTGGAAATGACGATACGATTGAATGATGATGGGACTGTTGTTCCTGCTGCTCCTGCTGCTGCCGGTAATGATAATGATGTCGGTGTAGGAGGACCGGCGAATAATACCTATAATGTTAGCAGAGGAGGCCAGGGGAGGGCCATTCGTTTGAATTGGAAACGAACGAGATTGTACGATAAACTGGTTACCCTGGCATTGTATGATGCATGCCTCGATGCTCAACAGGCAGTGGTGACGTCGTTAACCGGTAGACCAAAGAATAAATGGAGACCGGTACCGTTAGCCACGGTGGAATTACAAAAGCGAGCATCCAAGTATCTTAGAATAAGCAGTGAAGTACTCATGAATAAGGCCGAGGAGCTCTATAATCAGGGATATATTAGCTATCCTCGTACCGAAACTGAAAAGTTCCGTCCGGAATTCAATCATCACGAGTTGATACAAAGCTTTCAGGCGGTACAAGGTGAATTCGGTAATTACGCCAATCGTTTATTATCGGACAACAACTTTCAAAACCCACGTGCGGGACAACACGACGATAATGCACATCCGCCCATCACACCCGCCAAGGCCGTAGACCCCACAACCATCGGTGATCCCATCCAACGACAGATATATTCCCTCATTGTAAAACACTACCTGGCATGCTGTTCACGAGACGCCATCGGCCGGGAGACGGAATTGACACTCAAAATTGCCAGTGAGGAATTCGTGGCCAAAGGTCTCATGATCTTGGAACGGAATTGGTTAGAAATCTATCAACCGTGGGAACGATGGTCTACCGGTCAGGGTGAATTACCCAAGGTGCTTGTGGGGACGAGGGTTACGCCGACGTCTCTTGTTATGACGGAAGGTCGGACGTCTCCACCGCAGCTTATTACAGAGGTGGAGTTGATTAGTCTCATGGATAAAAACGGTAAGTTGTATATCTTGACTGAATCATATCTTTGATTAGACCATTTTTTTCATGTATTCGTTACACATTACTTTTACTGTTTTGGATCACAACACACCAGGTATTGGCACAGATGCTACAATCGCACAACATATTACAACCATTCTCGAACGAAAGTATGCCGTCAAGGATGATAATCAAAGATTCGAACCAACAAAACTGGGTATTGCACTAGTGGAAGGATACAACAGTATGGGATATCAGCTAAACAAACCCGATTTACGTCGTGAAATGGAAGCGGATTGCACGAGAGTAGCCGAGGGGAAGAAAACGAAAGATCAAGTCCTTGGTCCGGTATTGGCAAAGATGTTGGATTGCTTTCGACGTGCCAATGCCGAGGTACACAAGCTAGATGAGGCGGTGGCAAGACATTTTGATAAGCTGGGGTCGAATCGCAATAATGAATATGTATTACTGCAAGCCAACTTTAGTGTCTGTGGAGAGTGTAAAGGAATGACAGTCTTGAAACAGCAGCAGCAAGCTAACGGAAATCAACGTCAACGCGATAACAATACAACAAAACTCATACAATGCAATACATGTTCACAGGCTTATTTGATGCCAAAATATCAGCAACAAGTTTCTCCGGCAATGGAACCAAACAATCAACGAGAGCCCTTACTATGTCCACTCTGTCAATTTCAAGTGGTGAAAATAACGATGGACAGCGGAAGTAGCTACCATTTATGTCCAAAATGCAATAGAGATGCTCCGATAGAACACGGAGGTGATACTTCCATTGATTTTCCATGTACAAAATGCACAAATAAGGCGTGCTCCTTGGCAAGTGGAGTTAAAGGTGCCGATGTAGAAGTATTCCCTTGTCCATTCTGTGCTTCTTCCGGCGGTGGTACTTCTGGTAAGGTCAGTTTGAAAAAGAATTCAAATGGATCCGGATATCGCTTATCATGTTCCAATGGAGGACGAGATGCCTGTCAGTATACTATTTGGCTTCCTAAGGAGGCATCCGAAATCTCTGTTGAAGGTGCTGAAAGTGAAGAACGAACAAGTAATCAGCCAACTAGCTATCTATGCACTGGTTGCTCGAATCAGAACAAGTCAGTTCGTAAGCTCAAGTTTGTTTGGAAACCTGGAAGTGTGCCACCAATGTATGATCGTGAGACGACTGCTTGCATTCTCTGTGATAGCAGTCTCAGGAGAGACTTTCAAATCAATATACCAGATATTAATAGAGTTAATCCAAGAAGAACCCAACATAGCGCTGGAGGCGGGAGAGGCAGAGGTTTCAGCTCTAATAACAGAAATTACTCTACTTATGATGGCAGAGGTAGATCGAGTAACAACTCGAGGAACAATAACTCCACGGGTAGAGCAAATTTTGGCGGACGTGGTGGTGGCGGAAACACATCATGTTATCGCTGCGGCCAATCAGGTCATTTCGCCAATGCATGTCCGAACTAAAGGTTTGTGGGATGCTTCCTTTCTCTCACTCTGGCAACGAAGTTTGACGTGAGTACTTACATAAATTCATAGTGTAATTTTTATAATCTGGAGTGCCATTCTCAATAGGATAATCTGAAATCATCCCACACAGTCTGGGGGCATTTGCAACTTGCAACAGCTAATACTCAATATCCTGTCTTGTTTAAGAAAAAAACCAGCTTGTTGGCGTTGCAATTGAAGAAAAGAAATACATCAATATCTGGAACTTAGTAATCCCTGATGTGCAAACATCAAAAAAGGATAGATTCTTGCATTGGTACCAGAAAAGGAGAGCACGGATGAACTTGTACCATACACTGACTTTTGATGTTCCTCTTGGGATCATTTGCGGTCCCAGAGTATGCCTTCCTGGTTTGGGTAAGAAAATTGGAAGTGCAACTGTCATGAGGATGATCTGAAATCATTCAAGCCTCAAGATCTCTCAAACATAGTCTGGGCATTTACTACAGCTATTATCCGGCCTTGTTCAAGAAAGAACCCCAACAATTAACACACTCTGGGGTTTAGGACATCCAGTTCAAGATAGACCTCAGATCTTCGGCAGATTGGCAGAAAGATTGTTTTCGAACCAATTCGTGACTCCCAAAATGTTGAATGGGCCCTTTTCTACAGCATCTACGATCACCCATCTACGAAGG
>JALLPH010000974.1:0-13228 GCA_036939855.1 Cyclotella choctawhatcheeana
TAAGAAATTAATGGTATCCAGGGGTTCTTTATGTCCGGGCCGAAGGTATCTTTTAAAGATACACATGAAATCTTTGGATACCATTAATTTTTATATCCAAAATTCGAGTTATATCCAGGCAGGGCTCATAGAGTGGACACAAGCTTTTCTGGCGGATCTCTGGTGGCTGCAGCTCTGGTGGACGTAGGCTCTCTCTAAAGAGGGAGAGACCACAAAGACCCCCAAGCCAGCACCACAAAGACCCCGAACCTCCCCGAAAAAGAACGACTGCTGTGCAGTTTTGGTTAGAAGTGCTAAGACCATACAGGACCATACCATGCATGAAACATGAAGCCAGCCCAGCCACTGCCGCCACCAACTTTCATCTCGCTTTATCTTAGCCTTCTCGTTTTCATCCCCATCCATAACACCTGAATCTCTTAATCTGCTAATACCATGACTAAGTTCTATCATTCATGCCTTGACAGCAAGGGCGTAGATTCTTCTCTCTGTGTCACTAACGTCATGATCAATCGATTTGGTATATTTGGTCTAAAGCCGCAGGAACCAGCGGATGAGCCCAGTGTGAAAGAGTTTAAGGACTGCGTTGAACAGGTGAAGAGCGAGCATCCTCACCTCTCCGCAGGAGCAATTGATCAAATTGCATTGCAACGCTTTACGAGGAGCTCCAATTCAAGCCATAAGAAGTGTCAACTCAACAAGAAGATGGAGAAGAAGAGAGCATCTGGATCCAACACACTTAGCAGATTACTTCGAGCAAACAAGCCAGATCCGCCTGGGGATGAAGCATCGATAGAGAAGCACCGGAGTCTCTTCCGAAGACGCCGAACCGTATGCCATGATCAAGATGGAGATCACCTCGAACCAATTAAGCGTGAACCTGCACTTAACCTCGAAGAATCACTGGCCAGTATCGAATTAGACTCGTCCGTGTTAAATTCACGTAGACTTACGGCAGAGTCGGACCGCACGAAATCATCCGAGCCACTCTCAGAGACGTTTGAAATAGATGAATTCGATACCGAACCTAACATATTTTCGTCAAATAAGAATATAAGGGATGCAGAAGACCCGGATGCAGATGCAAGTGCAATATCCGAACATAGTCAGAACTCCAAGCAAAACAGAAATCGCCCCTCACTCAAACTGTCTGGTCGTCAAGTCAGTCCATCTTTCGAAGATTCTTTTACTTCTCTTGACGAGAGGAACTTCACAGGAGATTTCTCGGCTTGGCGCAGCAGACGAACGTCCTCTTTTTCATTAAGAACATCACGTCGCCGTAGTTCCTGCTTTTCAGAGTTCTCTTCAGACAGTTTCAGGGCGGACTTGGGAGACTTTGCTGCCTGGAAATAAGAGAAAACACGTCATAGCATTGGGGTGCATAGATATTCTAAGATTGCAATGGAATCTTAATCTTAATAATAAATATTATGGTTTCAGCATAATGCCTCTAGCCTTCAAGTTCAGCCGCGTACATGCTCAAGTCGTTAGCAGTCTTCATCTTTCCACAATTCATTGCCATTTCAGCTGCGTTGTGAAATAGTTCGATTGCTTCTGAACGCCTACCCACTTTTTCCATCAATGGTGCAAGCTTTGCCATCAGCTCAAACTCTTCAAAAAGGCATTCCTCGTCATGATTAATTTGGCCCAGGGCTTCTTCGTCTGACAGTGGCCCGTTTGATAGCTCTGATGACGGCTCCATTGATCGGACATTTTCAACAGTAAGTTCTTCCGATGAACCATCGTCTTCATATTGCACTACAACATTGCTGCCATCTTCATTCACCTCAATAATCACACCTGGATAAAAAGTACCTTCCATAAAGTAATTGGCTTCAACTTTGTCACCACATTTGAAGCCTGCTGCTTTCCCACGAGACTGCTTTGCTGCGTGTTCTTTCATGAGTTCTGATTCTTTGCGGGATGTGTCTATCAGCAATAATGTGTCTTCCAACACACGAATTTTCTCGGTATCCCCAATAACACCCTCTCCCGAGTTCTCCTCGTCTTCGAGGATTTGGAATAACAAGCAACCAGCAGCAACCTTTGAGGCAGCAGGTGCTCGAGTTGCCCGCATTGCCCTCATACACAGCTCCTTTGACGATTCGAAATCAACTGGAACTGTATTGTTAAGAAGAGGAGAGACACAACTGTCCAATCCTACTCTAGCTCTTGCCAGTGAAAGACACGCAGGCACATTATACAGAGATGCTGCATGGCTGAGATGGAAGACTACGGAGAAAACATCGTGACTTGGACGGTCTTCGATACTTGACTGGTTAGGTGTAGTATGCACCACCTCGGGAAAACGATCCATGCCATGAAGACAAGCTAGGTGATAGTGGACCTTTCAGTAACATAATGTGTGTTGTGAGCATATATATTAGTGTTGTCACTCTAAGACATCTTTGGAAATATGCACATCCATACACTCACTTTTCCCAGATTGGTCTTAGTCTTATCCGAGATTTCCATCGGTGGACAGGCTTTAATCCCCTTAACTACAGTGGAGCGAGATTTAACATTTCGCATACTGCTGCTTATTATTGGCTTATTTGCACCGTGCTTGAAATGCCTTGGCTTTAATTCACCGGATTCAAAACGATGGAAAGCCTTGTGATCAAAGACCGTATCATTCAATGCTAACTGTAGGCAGGTTGTGATCTCGTCCACGTCTGACTTGGACCTGTGTATGATTGACTTTGACTTACTCAAGTTAAATGACTGCCTTATGGTGTTGGATACTTGTGTAATGTTTGATCTGTGGGGGAAAATCATTTTGAAGAGAAAATGTATGAGACTACTCTGTACCCTATAATTCGATTGAAAAGAAGCTAGTGAATAAATTCACATACCTTCTTATCGTATCCGCCTTGTCTTCTGGGCCATTAATATCTATTGGTCTCATCAACACCGACTTCCTCCTCTCTCTATTAACGTCGAGTCTTTGGAATTTGCATTTCAATTCTTGTAAGGCGGATGATTCTTCACTCAGTGTGCTTTCATCTTCATCATACTTTGCCTGGAGTCGACGTTCGTTCCTGTGCAAGATTACAATGACATTTGAGGCCATGATAACGTGAATTCAGTAATTTCAAGGATCTCAACATAACTAACCTTGATAATGGAAATATTGGTATACCCATTAAATCAGACATGTCACAATGCCGAAATGTTTTGAAAAACAGAGCCATCCCGCGTGGCCCAAGGTCACCTGTGTTTCCGGACAGCTCCTATAAGATTGATATGCACAGAAGTTGAATATTAACAAAGGAGTAACTTACCGTCGCCGAATCGATAGTCAACTGAAAGAACCTATCAAGGATGACATTATTTCTTGTCAGATTGATGAGCACATAAATCAATCAACCAAGGAGTAACATACCTGAGGATCAGTATACAAATCACCAACACCTTGAATATCAGCCACGAGCCTCTCTCCGTGGGAGGCATAGAAACTGTGAGCCGAAAATACCTGAGGTGTCTTCCTATGAGTGTCCAGATCAACAAACCCACTATTTGTATTGTGCTTTAGAAAACCATTGCCATAACTATCACTCCCAGCAATGAATCTTTCAACTGCAAACATGGGTTTACCAGGTCGATCAACAAACTCCATTGCATAGGCACGTATGAAATCAATCTTCCTCGGGGGATCTGATTTGTTAAATTCGTTGGCCCAGTGATTAGCTTCGTATTGTAACATAATGTCAGTCAATACAGCATCCGACCCCTGTTGACTTGTATCAGGCACTCCATCTTCGGTAAGGTAGCATTTGGCCACATAATTCAAAGCCCTGCTCCACCCGTAGCTGTGAAATCTATGATTCGAGGCAGACTGCGGAGGCGTTGCCATCTTCTTCATTCGGAAGCAATGTCTCATCGCACCGTGTGTGAAGGGCTCTTTTTCCATTTTAACAATGCAAGTATCTTTGATGAATTGACGCGTGACCGGATTGTAGGTGTGTCGAATGACACGTTCTGCTGGGATGGATTGTATGTTGTATTTCTTCCATGGATCTCCATCACTGATCGCCTTGAAATATTGTGTTATGACAAGTTATGAATGCTGCGGAGTTAGATTTGAAGATGAAATGATGAAAATTCAGATGATGTGATGTCGGCAACAAAGAGGAGTTTACCTTGGCTGCTGCTCTGCGGATTCTACGCATGATATGACATATGGGGAAGAAGAAAGATATAATTTATTAGACGACAACTTTCACTTGAACTTTGTAACAATAAATTGAATCCATGTTAAAATAAGTAGCTCACTTCTCTCGCAGGCTCTTGCCCACCTTGGCCTTGTCATAAGAAAGAGATGCCATGGATGTAAGGTGACCTGGTGACTGGCTTGTTTATGGTATTAGGTGGCTTCGACGTTTGCGGTATTGGTTGAATAATAAATATTGTGGATTGTGGCTGGTGTTTGGGTTCGGCATGGCGATATTGGGGGCGGTTTTGCCTCCTAATTTTATAGAATAGCGAACTTTACTATATGAAAAATCAAGACACAAAGCTTTTGGAAGGGTTAGGGGTATAGCCCACTGTATCATTAACTACAGACAGCCACAGGGCCACAGGCCACAGCCACTCTCCCACCAACCACCAACAACCATGAAGGGGAATGCAGACGAATCAAATCGCGTGAAGCTATCCATGAGGCGACTGCTCAGTCAAAGAGACACAATAAATCTCTTGCTAAGTCCTCCAAGTAAAAAAACAACCAGCAATCGTTGCGGTCGTGGCCTACTCGATGGCGATGTATCCAGACTGTCTTTGCGTGAATTGGCGTCACTGTTGGGAGAAATTGGTGCTGGTCGTACTCTGATAACTGAAGAAAGCAATACAGGTGCTCTACATCAAAAAAGTCGTAAGAGACCCCGAGCGGAAATTGAAATTGGCAACAATCATCATGCCATATTGCTGTTCATACAAAGAGTGTTAAATGAAAGGTTTTCTTCTCGTTGTGATAGTCATTATCTTGATGAGCAGTTGAAAGCTCATTTTGGTTTTCACGATGCGTCATTTCATGCCGTAGAGGATATTATATGCTCGGCATTTTTGGTTTCTTTGCATGCAATACGGCATTGTATTCGACAGCAAAGTTCATCCAGTGATGATTTTAATCTGAACAATATTCCGGACACAATCCAAAGTACTTCAGTCATTGATACGGCTCTTGGAATTATTCATTTCGTTGAGATACTAAGCAAACAAGAGCGAGCATTGCGAATGCCGTTGGTTAGAGGGACTACCAGTGATGGTAATGATACAAAGCAGCCAATGAGCAAAAGGCAGAGATACCAGCATTTGTTAGAAAACTATGAGGTTACTGTGGATGAAGCCAATCAAGATTATACTAAGATATTAGCAAATACAATCACTGTCGTTGAGGAGAAATATCCAGAACATTGGGAGTGGATGAAATGTTTTAGGCGGAAGTATAACAGCAAACAAGAAGGTATTGATGAGCCTGAATCAGTCAGCAAGACTCAGCAATCCATCGAGCAAGAAATCAATCCCCTCTCTGGAGCTTCGGAGATTGTCATTTCTTCGTCAGAAGAGGATAACAATGACAAATCTAAGGATGTTGAACCGGGTGCTGACAAGTCTACATCATGTGTGGATAGTATACATGAAGAAGCCGCTGGTAATTCCAATGTTGCTTCAGAAGAAACTGGTGAGAAAGAAAGAGAAAGAAGCGCGGATGATACAGTGCAGTCTAGTGAAAAAGTGTCTGAAACAACCCCCCTTGACGAGCTAGACAAGACAGCATATCAGTTAAGACTTTCCATAATGAATATGCCTCCAAGTGATCTATCGAATGCTGTTGGCCATATAACAAAGTCGATTGTTTTTCTTCTCAAACAATATGGTGACCTAGATGGTGCTGCTGGTGTAGAACGATGTGGAGAGGTCATAAACGGGGGTAGAGTCATAGAAGATCCAGATAGCGTTTCGGGTAAATCGCAGTTTCACTTGAGTGACGTCTTAGTGTCGGCTGTTATGAAGGAGTACTTAACTGATGCCACTGGAGCATTAAGAGCAAAAGCATTCTTGGGATCGTTTGTACTTCCTCTAATACTGGAGATGAACACTAAAAACGCAGCCGCTCAAGGCGCAAAAGATAAACCGGCATCTCGATCAGTGGCTGCTCTCTTGTCGCAATTAGCTCGTGATCGACCGATGGAGTGTGTAGAATCCATTTTGATTCCTGTATTGACATCATGTGGAAATGAGGGCCCTTCATCGGAACCAAATAGATTTCAATGCAATCTGATTGACCGTATTCTCAAAGGGAAAGATTCGCTTTCACTACCTGCAATTGCACTATTCCTTGAGAAGACGCTGCCATCAAAAAAGAATACAGTCTCTTGTGGAGGTATGGTCTGGACAGAACACTCAATGCCCTTAGTGTTAACATGTTTGAATCGTCAGCCTCAGTTGTCTAATGAAGTGGTGGCACTCCTGGCGGATCAAGTACGGCATTATCTGTCACCAGCTGTGTCAGAATCAATGGAAAAGAACTTCAGATTCTCAAATATTTTTCAAGTGCTAGTGACAAAATATGGTACTAAGCTCAAAGCAGTGGACAAAATAGATCGTTTGAAGGATGCGGCAAGTCGCTTAAAGTCCTTCATGAGCAAACAAATTAGCACTGCTTTAAGTAAACTTTAAGTGGAACTGTCATTGATTATTGCAGTATTACGCAACCGGTTATTATACAAAGTCTTGCTTAAGACCTCCCAAGAGTTCATCCCAAGTATCGCCGTTTCCTTCTTTGCCAGACTTGTAGCTTGTGGGATCAGTCGAGCGGAGTATATTTGACAAGCCAACATTCTCAACCGGCTTTGCTGTGTCTTTAAGATAACACTCAAATGTTGTATCCCAGCTATTCGCGACATCTAAGCAACCTATGCAGATCCCTGCCACATCAGCCCTCGAAAGTCGACCACTTTTATCGTCACCTTGATTCACCTCTAAAAATGAAGGTCCAAGTGGAGACTCATTAGTAAGACCCCCTGGACGAACAATAGTATAGCCTAGACCTTTATTGATAACCTCTTTGCTTTTGTACAATCCTCGTACCTCGTCTTCTCCTTGTATCTTTGCCTCCATAATTCCATTACCAACGAAATTAAGTAGCTTGTACACAGCAGAGTTCGGACGTGTAACGGCTCCCGAAGAAACAATCACAAGTCTGGGAATATTATTATGAATGCAACACTTTGCAGCATTAATGACGCCTTGGAAATCTACATCGCGAGCATTATTCCCTTTAGCCGAGGCAGAAGCTGCAAATATCATAGCACCAACATTGTCCGAACTTGGGTTGCTATTGATTTTGTTGACCAGAGCCATGAGACCATCCAAGTTTGTCACATCAGCCTCTTCTCGAAAGAGTTTCGGGTTGCTTCTGCTAAGCAATGAAGTACTACCCTCTTCATCATAATTGAATAATCCTGAACGCGTTGTCGCATAACATGATCGCCCAGACGCCAATACAGCAGATACACACTCTCGTCCAGTTCCCCCGTTTGCTCCTAGAATAACAACGGATTTGGTCGTAGGTACAGTCCTAGCATTGTTGCTAGTGTCTTCAGCATATGCATTGGTTCCATAGAAAATGGATGACATCAAACCTATCCAATTCCTTCTACTAAGTAAGGAGGTAAAAGTTACATTTTCATTGTCATTGTTTTTAGCGTGGAGTGCTGATGTTGATCGATGTTCTCTTACGCCACTAAAACAGAGTACTGGAGAAGAACTGATATGGAATGATACGAGAAAAATGGATATGATAATGTTCATGGTGGGGGACTAGCTCGCCTGCTACTGCTTTTGACAACAAACATCACACGGTTTCAATCGGAGGGCGGGGGCGCGCACAGACAACAGCATACATACGCACCACTTTGATTTTTGCTCTGTTCTGGTGAAGATAGGTGGTATGGTATTAATGTGCAAGTTACTTGACCATATTCCATATGAATATCATTGCAGTACGAGACAGAAATAGAGTTAGATGAAATGAAGAAACATTTTGAATTGCACAAGGATTGAATATTGAATATTCATAGTATGCCTTTATGTATCTTCGCTGGTTATCATCCCATTCGAACCCGCGCATTCAAAATGCAATACGTAGACCTGCTCAAATAAGTGTTCACATTCAGATAGATCCATACTCAACCGAAGTCTGGCTTTTGGCCAAGGCATACTCCAATAAGTCGACCTTTACTTGTGGAGGTAACTGACGATAATCTGTACAAACCGTTTTAATTTGCCGTGTCTCGACATTAGACATCCTCACATCACCAAGGTTCACTTCCCGATTTTTGTCAGCATTGCAAAATGAATTGAGAACCTCGTGCACAATTGACGGAGCTGCACTGATGCATCTTTCGTATAATTCTCTAATTTTGCATTGATCCTGATTTTGACCCATATAGTCATTTAGATTCATTCCTAATGACAACATAGATTTGATGAAATATAATGCCTCTGTCGGAAATATCTCAGGCATGACACTCGCGTCTGTAAGTGCTAACAACATCACTCCATCAATATTGTTCTCTTGACAGCGGCAATACGCTGCAATCTTGGAACATATCAAGTAATCATCTGCACAGATGAAATGATTTGAGTATAAAATATTCACCATTAAATGAGGCGGGATGGTTGCTAGTTGTGGTATCTTGATGTGATCAAATTCCTCAGCGCATATCTGCAGACAAACATTGCGTAGTTTCTTTTGTCGATACAATTCCGCCTCGAGGAGGTATGTGATGGCAGTTTCGGGTCGTAAGTCATTCTGGATGAAATCTGCTGCCCAGTTGAAAACCGAACGATTGCCAAAAACTGTACCCAGGTAACGTATTGCTACAGCCGTCTTAGTTGTTGCTTGGACTTTGTTGTAAGCATGTAATGCATAGATGTAGTCGAAGAAAACTGGAAGAGCATTTAGACACGATATAGGCAACTCAATCGAATGCTGGCTTAACTCGTCATCTTCATTTCTCCTCCTTTTGTGTCGTTGAAATAGCTGAGTAAAATATTCACAGCTCCTTGGTCCAACCGCGAGATTTACTTTGTGCAAATGATATTCTTTTCGTACTGTGTACTTGTATATTGGCTTTTTCGTTTCCTCTCTATTAACAACACATTTATCGTTGACATCTCGTTCATCTTCAGAACCCGACATGTCTAGATACAAACCATCTACATTCCATTTCTGACGTCTGTTATCATTCGGTTGATGCAACTTCAAACTGCGTTTATTCTTTGCGCTACGGTCGCTAACACCAATGACGACAAGTTTAAAGTCACTAAGACTTTCTCCGGGATCCATTCGCCATGTCAGTGGGTTGTTCGGGAGGTGCTCTTTTTTCTTGTTCGTGGGTTTGCGAACCCGTGCAGGTGATCTGTGTCGGTGATGATGATTGAATGTCGTGCGTCCCACGGCCACCACATCTTGTGAATATTGGCTGGGATATTTAACATGATTTTCATCATGCATATGAATATGGTGGCTACTAACTTGCCCTAAATAACCCGAATCATCTGGAGATAGTTCATCTGTTGAAATGGGGGAAACCGCGTTGGACTTAATACCGCCACAGCGATTCCGTGGACGTTCAGTCACAACATGTGATGGCAATGGTGGGTAGCTGATATGATTCTCTGAATGATACGACATCCTAAGAACACTTTTGCATAAAGCTCTGTCTTGTAGAACAGTGTTGGTTGATGATGTTAGTTGCCTCGGAGGCGGTGCCACTGCAGACACAAATCAGGGAAGGTGAAAACGTTAACAGCAATCATGTCAGGAAATATTAGCTAGTCTCATCTCACTCGCGAAATTGGCGCCTGAAATTCTCCTGAAATTTTGAGCGTTTGATAATAGGGATCCTCTGCAAAGAGACCTCATTGAAGTATCCTTTTGTGCGACGTCCGTCATCGCCTCACGTTTCGCTCACCATCATGTGAAATAGCCGCCGCTGCATTTATCAAATTTCCCTCTCTAATTAACAACCATGAAGCTCGCCCTCTCTTTTGCTCTTGCCGGCTCTGCCGCTGCCTTCGCTCCTGCCCAACAAGGCAAGGCCACCACAGCCCTTAATGTTCAATTCAATGATTCTCCACGAGCACTTCCCTTCGGATCTGCCCCAGATACCCTTGATGGATCTCTTGTTGGAGATGTCGGCTTCGACCCCATTGGATTCTCCACCGCCCCCTTCGCCTCGTTCAACAATCCCCTCTACAAGGAGGGCAACTTCATGAGCGACCTCGAATGGCTTCGTGAAGCCGAGCTCACCCATGGCCGTATCGCCCAACTTGCCGTTGTTGGATTCATCTGGCCGGCACTCTTCGGAACCTTCCCCGGTAACGAAAACTTTGGAGGAATTGACGCCTACTCTTACGTCAACCCCCTCGAGGCCATCACAAAGGTCCCCGACCTTGCCATCTACCAAATTATCGGTGGTATGGCATGGGTAGAATACCAACGTGTCATCCGTATCAAAGAACAGGGCAAGGACCGCATTTCGGGAGACATTGGACTTGGATACCCTGGCGGATGGAACCCCTTCAACATCAACTACACTCCCGAGGAATATGCGGAGAAGCAGCTGCAGGAGATTAAGCACTGCCGTCTTGCTATGATTGGTGTTTTTGGTCTTTTCTTCCAGAACTTGAATTCCGGAACTGATATTGTTTCTCAATTGAGCCCTGCATTCGCCAGTCCTGATTATATTACCAAGGCCGGTTATTTCCTCCCACAAGGAATCTAAATTTACTGTACACAATTTGAGACTTTGATATTTCTGAGCTTAAAAATATTTATGGTAAAGAAGGGAATGAAATTCAAAGATTAGTTTGCTAAAACAACTTGAATCAATCCCCAGCACAACTAGGGTTTTGTTCAAGAGACACTTCAATGCAGCTGATTTATTTAGGACATGAATTGGTTGTAGGGATTGAGTAAATCATATGTGGGGAGCCACAATCTCGCATTGGATTCCTTGAATGATGCAGAAATTAATCAGTAATAGAGGAATGATACCAATCATTCATTAGCTCTTTCATGTGATCTTCATACTACCTACTGCTTGCGCTGAATGCAACTTATTATTATTTACACCATCATAGTTATTTTTAGACATGATTTTGGTGTGTACATGGTACATTCTTCAGTGTAGCACACACACAGGGGACAGGGTTTGGGGGTTTCTTCCTACGAATTAAAACAGTACTACAAAGAGAGGTAATCTGCATATGATATACCGTAGTTTACAGAATAAACGGCTCTACGAGACGGCCAGAGCCTGACTTTAATGTGTTAATGTGTTAGCGGGCAGTTGGCTGAGCCGCACTTAATGTGTAAACAACCTACGCATTTGAATACTTATATCTTGTCTTACGGTATCTTTTTAGTCGTTTAGGCTTAATAATTTGTTCAGATTAAGTTGCTCTGAGCCGCTGAATGTGTGAAAGACTCCGACTTTGGACTCAGAGCCGGCTTAATGTGTGCGCCGTTTATTCTGTAAACTACGGTAATACGAATACCTATCGTCGCCTCCACCTCACTCCCGCTAGCTCCCGCTCCCGCTCCTCACCGTACAAAATCCATAAACCGCACCCAATCAATAAAACGAACACAACAGCTATCAAAGCATCTCACATAGCTAGCTATCCAGCACTCTCTCAGCACCAGTAGCGAATTAGGTTGCGCACCGCTACCTCCTACATTATTTGATTGCATTATTATCATTTCAGTAGTTGTTTTAATCAATCAACATTGGTCGACTATCATCTGATCCATCGTTCCGACACTGATCAACGTCCCGACAATGGTAAGCACAAAGGTGCTATTTTTCACATGATTTCTGTGTAATATTGTGTTTTACTCACGATATCAATTTGATGTTCAGCTATTCTTCTCATTCTTCAAAACCCTCGTGGGAAAGGAAATTGCAGTAGAACTAAAAAACGACGTTGTACTGACTGGCATCTTGCATAGTGTAGACCAATACCTTAACATCAAACTCACAAATGTATCGGTGGTGAACAAAGATAAATATCCTCAATTGACATCTCTCAAAAACTGTTTTATTCGGGGAAGTGTCGTACGGTATGTCCAGATTAATCCGAATGATGTGGATACAGAGTTACTTCAGGATGCTACCAGGAAGGAATATTCACCTGTTGCTGGGGGGGAGAAGTGATGATATTAGATATTATATATGAACAACTCATATATATTTTTGGTTATAGGGAAGCCTTTTCATAATTCATTTTTTGTCATTAGGTCGAGTAGACACAATAGTCTATCGAACAATGATTAAAACATAGTCCGACGCCAGTGTCTTATTCACAGAGGTCTGAAGCTCTTAACAGATGCTAGAACTTCCTTCTCTCTATCTTCGTTATATTCATCATTCTTACTTTGTGCTGTTAATACATAGAGAAACCCGTCTTGAATGTAAATTCTTGTGACAAATCGTTTAACTCCCCGCTTTCCAGACGATATGTACTCAATATCGTAACACCCATTGGGATCTTCCACTGGATCTTTCGCCAGTGTAACTTCAAACACTCCATCACGGTTTATTTCAGCTGTTACCACTCGTGCAGCCACCTCTTCAGGACTGCCGAACTCTCTAATGGACTTGATGCGTACTGGGTCTACTGTAATCCCAAGAGTGTAACCACGGACATCGGGATCAGAAAAGTTAATTTCATCTAAATGAGTCTTAAGTGGCTTGTTTGATGATGTAAAAGATGGTGGTGGTGTTACAGTGTACTTATAGCTGTACTTTTGATTTGGGGGGCTGACATATGTTGTACTTGGTTTTTGTGTTTCTGCTATTGTATCTGCAAACGACGGTAGAGACGAGAGAGCCAATACTGAGTTAACCGCGACCAATGATTGTTTAATGAATTCTCTCCTCTGTAACGCCTCGGACGAGTCCGCATGATGGCTACTGGTTAGGTCAAGTTTGCTGATTGGAGAAGGCGATTGAAATGCTTCAATAAAGTCGAAATTAGACGCAATGGTCAACAATGTCAGCAGCAAGTTTTTCGGAGACATCTCCAGAGATGTGATTGATGTTGTCCCTCCTCGTCTCGTTTGTTTAGTTTCTATGGACTGTATCTACCTAGAGATAGACTAGCGGGCTACGCCCGGCTAGCGCAAGCGTGTGTTTGAGGCGAATCTGGGGCT